>OY986051.1:32988629-33125134 GCA_963920205.1 Stenodema calcarata | reverse complement strand
TGCTCCCCCCTCCACCACCACCCCACCGTCGATTAAGTTTCTGGGTGATTACAATAATACGTTACCTAAATCCTTCAATTTCATTGGCTAAAATAAAACCTTCTCTGATTGGGTAAAATAACAATGATTTTGATTGGTTAACACCAGTGATGCCGACCTTGGTCTATAAATAAGGACAAACGGATATCGTTGGTCAGTAGTTCCCTGAACTTCACACGGTAAACAACTCTGTTTATAAAATGAATAATTGCGTAAAGTGCGAAAAATCCTTCAGTGTCAAACATATTCGGAGGCATGAACATAGTTGTGGAATTGTTTTTACCTGTAAATATTGTGATAAATTATTTACAAATATCTACAATGGAAGGAGGCATGAAGACTCATGTTTAAATACACCACTGGAAAAGAAAATCAAACTTTGGGAGCCGAAGAAACAAGCTATACTCGAACGAATTGGACACGGTATGACTACTGGCTATGAAACAGCTTTTAAGAACCGATTGCAATCTTGGTTCATGCGAAATGATTCACCTTCAGATTTACCAACTTTCCTTTCTAAAGTGAAAGATGATGTAAAAATTAAAATAAGAGACGCATTAAATGAATTTACATCTATCAAGGTCAATGTACTTGTGGAGTGTACGTTCAAAAATACGGTTGGTGAGTTACAAGATAAAGCGTTCAAAACACGAAACAAAGCGATACAAGTTGATACAAATCTTGATGACGTTGTTAAGAAATTTAATGAAAAATTGCAAAATGAGATGGAGGAGGCTCAGTTGAAAAAAAGTGGATGGTCTTTGCATCATATAGAAGGTTTACGTTTAAGGATTAATAAAAATATTCCTTTGAAGGGAAGTACTTACATCCAACTCCCGCCGCAAATCGAAAATAAACGTGCTTGTATTAATGTAAAGAATGACGATAATTTATGCTTTAAATATTCAATTCTAGCGAAATTCATTACTAAGGATGGACAACGTGTGAGTAAATATGTCAATCTCGACCATCCCTACGATTTTTCTTGCATAGATTTTCCTACTCCTCTAAAGCAGATCAAAAAATTCGAGAATATCAATAACATTTCTATTAATGTGTACGGATTGGATGATGCTTGCAAAATATACCCTCTCAAAGTGACAAAAGAGGAATTACTCGATCACCGCGATCTCCTTCTCATAAACGACGATTCGGGTACATACCATTATGTTTACATAAAAAATTTCGAAAAATTGGTTGTAAGACAGTTGACAAAACGCAACGGACAAATAATCGTCTGTAAAAGGTGTTTTACCAAATTCGACGATCGATATGACAAATCAAAAGAGGAAAAATTAGCTGAACACCGAGAATACTGTATGGAAAATAAAGCAATTCGTGTAGACATGCCTACAAAAAAACCGTACATTGAGTTCGAACATTGTGAAAGAATGTTGAAGGTTCCTTACGTTGTATATGCTGATTTTGAAGCATTACTAGAGCCTATAGCAGAAAGTTCAACAGAATCCTGTACCAAAACCATTCAAAAGCATGTACCTATGAGTTATTGCCTCTATGTAAAGAAATCTGATGAAGTTGAGGATGTTCAGTTAGACATACCATCAGAACCGATTGTCTACAGGGGAAAGGATGCAGTCTCTCACTTTGTTCAACAAATAAAAACAATAGCAGAGACGATTTCGACAGCTTATTCGATGAATACTCCAATGACTCCACTATCTGACAGAGAGCAAATGATCTTTAGATCTGCAAAGAAATGTTACTTGTGCAACTCACAGTTCACTGAAAGTGATGGGAAAGTACATGATCATTGCCATATTACTGGTAAATACAGGGGACCCGCCCACAATAGCTGTAATCTGAGATGTAGGAACCCAAAATTTATTCCAGTCCTAATACATAACCTCTCTGGGTACGACTCACATTTCATTGTAAAGGAGCTTGGATACGACGATAAAGAAATTGAGGTTATTCCGAATTCCGAAGAAAAGTATATATCGTTCACTAAAAAAGTAGCAGGAGGATTCAAAATCCGATACATTGACACCTTCAGGTTTATGTCAGCAAGTCTGGACGCATTGGCCAAAAATGTTCCTGAATTTAAAGAGACGACAAAGTTTCATTCTTTGGACGATCTAGCTCTAATGAAGAGAAAAGGAGTGTTCCCGTATGAATACATCTCGTCCTGGGAAAAATTGGAAGAAACCGCTCTGCCTCCTAAAGAAGCATTCTACAGCAGATTACAAAAACGTGGTATAACGAATGAGGATTATCAACATGCGAAAACAGTATGGCAACACTTCAATTGTGCTACACTTGGAGAGTATAGTGATCACTACCTCAAGACGGATGTTCTCCTACTAGCAGATGTGTTCGAAAACTTCAGAGATACAATTCATATAAGCCATAAACTTGACCCAGCTCACTACTTTACATTACCTGGGTTATCATGGGATGCAATGCTTAAATATACAGAAATGAGACTGGACCTTTTAACTGATTACGATCAGATTTTGATGATTGAAAAGGGGATACGAGGTGGAATTTGTCAAGCTTCTCACAGATATGTCAAAGCCAATAACAAATATATAAAGGATTACAACCCCAACGAAGAACCTACTTTCATCAGTTATCAGGACTGTAACAATCTTTATGGGTTTGCTATGTCAAAACCTCTACCCTACGGTGGATTCAACTGGTGCAAAGAAGATATTGATGTATTGAGTTTGAATGAAGATGATCAATATGGGTACATCATGGAGGTTGATGTTGATTACCCACAACACCTGCACAAATCACACAACTATCTTCCCTTCCTCGCAGAAAATATCATACCTCCCGGGGATACAACCACAAAATTGACGCCTCATCTAGGAAAACGTGAACGTTATGTGGTGCATTACATGGCACTGAAGCAAGCCATAGCTCACGGCTTAAAAGTCGAGAAGATCCATCGTGTATTGAAATTCAAACAATCGCAGTGGTTACAACCTTACATTGTCTTGAACACAGAATTTAGAAAGAACGCTAAAAACAATTTTGAAAAAGACCTATTCAAGTTGATGAATAATGCAATTTTTGGTAAAACAATGGAAAATATTAGGAATAGACTAACCATACACCTTGTGTCAGATGCTAAAAAGTTGGAAAAACTCATTGCAAAACCAGAATTTTTAGATAGAACTATTTACAGTGAAAATCTAGTTGCGGTACATATGGCTAAAAAATCGATAACATTCAATAAGCCAATATACATTGGTATGAGTATACTTGATATTTCAAAAACAACAATGTATGAGTACCATTATGATATAATGCTGCCAAGATTCGGACCTGAAAGATTGACACTTTGTTATATGGACACAGACAGTTTTATATACGCAATAAAGACAGACGATCTACATCTCGATATATTGAATATGTTAGACTACATGGATACATCCGATTATCCTCAAGATCATCTCTGCTTCTCTATAAAAAATAAAAAAGTACTCGGTAAATTCAAAGATGAAATGAATGGGAAAATAATAGCTAAGTTTATAGCTCTCAGAGCGAAAATGTATGAGATTCTAACAGAAGACGATAGGGAGATAAAGAAAATCAAGGGTATTAGTAAGAATGTAGTTGAAAAAGAAATAAAATTCGAAGATTATTACAAATCCTTATTTTTGGCTAATATAGTTAGAAAGCAGATGGTTGTTATCCAATCGAAACAACACAACGTTGTGACCGCGCAAGTTAACAAAATTGCTTTATCCCCATTTGATACTAAAAGGAAAATATTGGAGGACGGTGTATCAACAGTTGCCCATGGGTACTTGGAATAACACCCCACTGACAAATGAAAAAAACAAAAAAAAACAAAAAAAAAACAAAAAAAAACAAACAAAAAAAAAACAAAAAAAAAATAGCAAAATGTTGATTATAAATAATATTTGCAGAAAAAAAAGTACCTATATAGAAAATTAATTTACTTCTGATTTTTAGCAATAAGTGTGAAGGTATTAGACTACTTTTGTTATTCAACTTGTTATTTTTTCTAAGATATTGTATTTATGTTATCCGCATCGAATATAGCACCATTAAGACTTCAATATAAATAATGCTAAACATGTACTAACAAAAAAAAAAAAAAAAAAAAAAAACTGATCGAACTAACCGGTTGCGTTGCAATCAAAGGTAACGAAATCTACCGATGATCGCCTCATTTTAAAAAGTGTGTATGAATGGGCCTCTAGCGTGGTCGTAAAGACCCCCAAGCTGTATGAACTGAACTCAGGATAGGTAATTGTGAATATTCATCCTCTAACATCCTACAGATGTACATAATATTATGAAGACCCCCGCAATGCCCTTTTGACTGTCCAAAATGATTTGGTTATAACGATTCGCAGTATTCTCCAGTCAAAAAACGGTCCTATTAGTGCTGAAAAACCTGTATTTAATTGGACTAAAAAGAGTCTGTGAGGACGTCCATTCGAAAACATGTAACCGATCGGAAGCACGGCAGAAATCTAAACGCCCGAAATGGTAGGTATGGCTATATCTATGGAAATGTTCTTACCGGAAACACGGCGTCCCCATTAGCCCCCCTATTTCGCCCAAAATGGTATAACTATTCCTTAGAGACACACCTACCGGAAACACGGCATTTTCCCCACTAACACTAGAAAACTTAATAATTATTTTTAGCAATAGAATTGTATGAAAGGGCCTCTAGCGTGGTCGTAAAGACCCCCAAGCTGTATGAAAGGAACTCAGGAACGTTGTAATCAAAGGTAACGAAATTTACCGATGATCGCCTCGTTTTAAAAAGTGAGTGTGAATGGGCCTCTAGCGTGGTCGTAAAGACCCCCAAGCTGTATGAATGTTTAGTATGTAAGTAGGACTCCATCGAAGTGCCTTCACCTTGACGTGGTGATGGAGCTTTTAACTAAGAAAGGCACATTGTCAGATATACAATATACAGATGTCATCTGTATATCAGAAATAGTCTCACCATGAACCTTTTGAAAACTAAATGCATTTACCTTCTCAATAAATAAAAATAGGACTTCTTAATGGCTCTAAATCCCAAGTGTATAAGGCAAACTGTAATGCAGTAAGAAACTTGTGTAGCTGCATGGAGATAAAAAGGCCGAATTCGATAATACGAGTATATATGGGTGTTCACTTAGATCAACATCTCAAGTGGAAGGATCATGAAGCACCATTAGTCAATAAAATCGGGAAATCCTTGCATTACTTTCAAATGCTTCGAAGTAGGCTCAAAGAAAATCTTGAAATGTAGTATTATGCTCATATACGTCGCATCTCAACTTATCGCATCATTTTATGGGGAGGTTCTTTGCGTGTACCTTTGATAATATAAACATAGCAATGAATTCAGTTTTTAAGAAAAGCAACTAATGTCCATAAGCACAAACCTTCGATGTTCTCGCTCCTAGAATGGCTTACATTCATAAACAACTGAATGTATTTACCAAATCATCGGTGATTAAACCGTCGCGGGTAAAATTTACATTTAATGTCATCTATTTCATCCAGATACCTCAATCTCAGAATGATTTCTCCCATCCCTATTTGAACACTCAACAGTAACATTTTAAAAAATTGGTTTTTTTGAATATTTTTGAAGTTGGAAATAATGAAAGTAAAACAGGTTTAATTTAGGATAATGAATATATTATAATTATATTTTAGGTAATTTTATAACTAGGATTATTCGAGTAATTTACGGCAGATGTCGTACCTACATTTTTGCATTGAACCAGTAGCGTAAATAGGATTTTGATTTGGAGGGTGATTAACCTGGAAGGAGATACTACCGACGGATCCCCAGGGGGGTCTTACCCCGGAGAAGTTTGAGAATTTATACTCGTAAAAGCGCATTTTAACACCTTCTAGATTTTATTTTTAAACAAATTGTATTTTTGACATTTTGTGTCTTTACTATGGCACATAAATGAAAAATCGTCACGCGGAGAGCGTTACGCGGAGTTTCTGATGATTTTCGCTTACAACCGATTCGTTGCTACGGAACTTTATTTTCGCCACTTATCATCGTACAAAAATCGTTCACCACTCGTTGGATAGCTCTCGATTTACCTAACCATATTACGTTAACCACTGCTGAGTGCGTGGCCGACAAGCGGCGGTATGAGCGTGATTGTTTAAATAATTGTTTACACACTGGTGATCATTCTCAATAATTTATATTGTCAACACGAATGCAAGCGTCATATAAGTTTTTGATGGGAGGGGGCGCAAAGACATAAAATGTCCCTCGTGGTTGCGTACTTGTACGAAAGCTGTACCCACCGTTTTTTTCTTTTTCTAATTATTATTATTATTAGTCTTTGGGGAGTGATTGATCACCTGATCACCCTCCTCATTTACGCGATTGCATTGAACATCTTAATACCAAATAAATGAGTGTTCCTGATGCATAATAATTATTTGTATTCGTATTACTAAAAAGCCGGGAAAAGACGAGCCTGGAATACATACATTCTCCTCGTCCCCATATACCAATGTGGGGGAATGTGATTAAGTAACGAACCTAAAACCATTCGTTCAAGTTAACGATATGCGAACATAAACACATACTACCTTGGTATTTGTTTAATAAAATTACGGATCTCCCATGAACGAGTAGGTTCTTGAGTCTCCACTATACACCACATTTGTGGAAGATTTCTAAATAGTATTCTCATCACACGTTTAGGCTGCGAATTTATAATATAAATACGGCTTATACAGCTTACAAAAATGTAATTACTTCACTCCTAATTAGTGGGTCTACTCGGATGATCCACATATCTCACCCGTCGAAGTAATCGCATAGTTGGCACAGTGGTTATGATAACTAATTAGAGTCGCGGAGTTCGCGAGATCGATTCCCATTACCGCGAATAATACTTTTTGACCTTGAAACAATAGCGTGGTACGATATGAGGTTCCGAATGAGTCTGGAGGAAGGTTACAACTGCTGTTATCGTCCGCCTTCCAGGTCTGTCAGGTTATCCCCACTAGCCCCTGCGCCAGATCTCTCCTTTTCCCCCTACTCACAAGGATGTCTTTCGCTCAGTCGGCAGATAAATACGTGCAATGACTTTTTTGTTATACTCCTTTAGAAAGGAATTAATATAATGTACCTCTTCCTATTTACATAGGTACCTACTTTTCTTCGATGGTTCATATTATGATATTAAATGATGGTATATTATGATGACGGTATGAAGGTAAAACTTGGTTCAATATTGCAAAATTCTTTATAACGATACCAAAATCTTATGTTGGGGCTAACAATGTCACATGTACGTCAAATTTACCGACAGCTCTGGGAGGTGGGCTGGCGTCATTGGTACGAGCCTCGGTCTCCAGAGACTTGGTTGACCATACTATTCTTCGCAAAAAACTCCTTTCGGGGTCATACCATCTCGTCCCGATTTGTTTAGAGGCTGTCCCGATAAGCCCCGATTTCTAGCTTAAACTGTCCCAATTTACCTGGAACAGATACGGCAGCCCTAATCTAGATAGTAACGATGCCACCACTAAAAGGTACGTGTTCGGTATCGTTGTTTTGGCCTTTATGTTCAATATCGATGAACGTATCCAGTGAATTATGGACACTAGCCTGCCTAGATAGGGCGTAGACCCTCACGAAATGTCTCAAGGCGGTTGATAAGGCCATGCAGACGTGATGCTTAAACACAACATGGGATCTAGATCACACTATTGAAACCCAGAACTCGAAAGCAAATAGTTCCGATTGAAATGTTGAATAAAAATGTTTTTTTGCGAGCTCATCTGGGGTCAATTAGAAAGCCACGAAAACGAATGAAATCCACTAACTACTGAGACCCTCATCGTCGGTTCCACAGATATCCGCGAAAGCACCCAATTTGCATTAAGCGAGAAAACTCATAAAGGACGGGAACTACGAGCAGTAAAATGAGTGAAATTGCCTCAGTTTATAGGACCAGTTTGTTTTTCCTCTTGATGTGAATCAGATCTGCACTTTTATACTGAACTGGATTCTCCACAGCCGTCTTCGGGATTCCGGAAAACCCATTTTCCTTTTTTTTCACTTTACGTGATTATGACACTTCAAAGAAAACTGCCAACATATCCGTCACATCATCGTTACACATTGGTGATAACTCAAGGTTATCGGATCAGGAACAAGATGACTCTCAGCATCCAGATGCTTAAGAACCCAAGGCCACGAATGGCCCTACCGACCATCAAGTAGTCTGACATCCATGAAAGAAAAGAGTCATGAACTCCGAGGGACTTCAGCACCGTGAGGATGAGTCGATGAGGAGCCTGCCAAATGCGAAACAGGAAACTCTTGGGAAATAATAATTTGAATTGACACGCGGGAAAAATTCGAAAGGAAATTTATATTTTTCAGCAAGTCTATGATAGCATTAACAGAATCTGATTCTAAGCTATCATAGACTTGCTAAAAAACATAAATTTCCCTTCGAACCATCTGATGCTATCTCTGTTAACTATCTGATGCTATCTCATGAATGGTAAAAGATTCATAACTACTGTTGTTGTAATGCCTATTAATAAAAATTCTGAGGGTCCTAAACGTCATAAATTTTTAAGTTATTGACATTTCAAAGAAATTGCAAATGTTACACTTACAGATACTTACAGATACTGCAAAAATGGTTGGAATCCGAGGTTTGAATCAGAATGCCTAACATTTCATTTGCATTAGGAACGAGATGAAGCGGCGTGTCTACCAGCTTTGGTCAATGTTGAACCCCAAAACAAAGCTAGATCTGACAAACAAGAAGCTGCTATACACGTCTCTTATCGAACCGGTTTGGGCGTATGGATGCGAACTCTGGGGCTCGGCATGTGCCACATCAGTGAACAAAATTCAAATTCAGCAAAACAAGATATTTCGGCTAATTTGTGGTGCCCCTTGGTTTGTAAGGAACGATGTGCTCCACAGCGACTTGGGGGTAAGGACGGTGCAGGAGAGGATGAGAAAGTGCTATGGAATCCTGCAGACAAGAGCCACTGACCATCCAAACCCGGAAGTTGCGCACATTGCTGGGCCAGTGCCTCATGCTGAGCGTAGGGAAGAAGAGTCCTGAGGGACAACACCCCCCTGTACCCAGTACCCTGAACAAGCCAAAGCGACCCATAAAAATTACAGCTAACCATACTTCCCCTTGATCCCCACAACCCGCCCTTGAGGTATAAATTGTGGAATAAATTGATTGATTGATTGCATTAGGAAACCTTGCATCAAATGGCGTACAAGATTTGTTGAAGCCATTGCAGTAAGTACCGTAGTTTCTTCTTACAACAACTGGGAGTTAGATCACAATTGCATTCTCGATTTGTCAATTCCGATTTCTTCGGATCGAGATTTTAACCTTGACGATGTTCAATCCTTAGACGAAGGAGTTGAACCATTAGCGAAATAAGGTCATCTCTTCAACACGCTATAGCAACATTCGGTGAAATTATCCGCTTCTACCACGTTATCGGGGAACCCCAATTATGTAAATTTTCGCGAGAAGTGTAATAATGAATTTACTACGTCGGATACATCAAGGCCTACGCCATGCGCCTCCTATTTCAACGAAGTATTTTTTGACCAAACATTACGATCTGCAACGATACGGGTTTTCACCCAATAAGGGCCAAATGGGTCCTTATCAACTCCGCGTATTAATAAAAATTCTGAGGATCCTAAACGTTGTAATTTTAGATTATTGACATTTCAAAGAAATTGAATATTTTGTAAGACGTCGCCAAGGCCTACTTAAAGATACTTACAGATACTCTGCAAAAATGGTTGAAATCTGAGGTTGGAATCAGAATGCCTAATCAAATGAGCTGGCCTGTTCACTGTTGACCCCGCAAATTAAGAAGAATTCAAACCAATATATTTGTTTTCCGCTGACTGCTGATCTAATCACGGGTTCCTTAGAAAAGAGGGAACTACCTTGTGAGTTAGGCACACGTACATTTGAAATTTCTGTTTATAAATCCAGAAGGAACCAAGAAAGAATAAATAAATAGACTAACAAAGACCTCCGCAGCTCTGTACGACCAGCCGTTTGTTCACAATGAGTGCCCAAAGTTGGAGCAGATCACAAGTCGTCAACATGAGGGTGAATTCGACCAATCACCTTTTCATTCAACCCTCCCTTAAAATAACTGTGTTACTTACTGAGTCAAAGTACACAAAATCACATTTCAATCATCTGCATAGATTACGGTCTTTGTCGTTGAATATTTACGTAGGATTATGAGATTTGGCATAAGCCCATGTCCAGTTTATGGTTGAACACGAGGATCTGTCGAGTTATGAATTTGGTTTATTATTTCCGAAAAGTGGAAGAAATCGACTGTAACTTGAAATGTATTGAGGGCATCTACTTCAGCTCAAGAAGGAATTGACTATTGAATAAATCATGAATCCAAAACAAAGCCCAGCCGCCTCGAAGGAAGCGTATTAATATTGACCAATTCGGATTGTGTTGGTCGATTTCGGTTGGGAATGTTCCACGTGGGCTGTACGAATGCCGTGAGTTGATTTACAGAAAAAACAAACGATTTACACGGATAGAGTGTCATAATACTGATAGAAAGGAGGTGTTTTTTCTGTGCAGGATTTGAAGAAAAATTCGGGAGGATTTACCTTTGAAAGCGACGGCCGTTGGGCCGGTGGTGTACTGAAGGCTGAGGGGTTCCGCGCCCCCGCCGCCCTCCTGTCAAGTGCAGCCCCGCGCCGGCGCACAACACAAGCTCAATATCCCCCACATTATCATCACTCCCTATATATTTAATATACTTACTCAAACCATTGAACAACTTATTGATTCTTAAAGGGTTTGCAAGAAAAAATTAACCGTCAATAAGTACTACAATTGTGTCGATTGACTAGGATCCTCACGTCAGATTTGGATATTTCAACACGCTCCTATTAGGAATTTCTTAAGGGTTCTTAAGGGTTGTGGTTCCGATGACAGCTCGTAAATGATGGGTTTTATGACTACAGTTGGAGTTGGATGGTAAGTGTACCGCACTGGAAACACCTTCTCAAGATCTTATTAAAGAAGACACAAACATCGACATTATCGATTGTGATGAGATCGATGACAATGCGGAACCCATTTCTGGACCACCTTCTGCCAAGCGACTGATTAGCTCTTCTCTTGACCCAAAAACCCCTGAATCAAATTTAACATTTAAGGAAGTCGTTAGACGCAGAATTTAATGTTCTTGCGTTTTGGTACACACACATTTCGCAATTTTTTGGCTGTTAAAAATTTAGCTCACCTCAAAGCCGTCGTCATATTACGAATTAGGAGAGACCATTTTTGGTCCATTTCGACTGGGCTAACTATACATCTTAGAAGTAGACTTTGCATCTCCTTAACCCATAGCGCGACACGTGAAATTATAGGCAATACTGTGACACATGGGAACCAGATACCCTATTACACGTTGGGTACCGAATGCCCACTCATTTTCTTCACATTTTTCTTGAGATTGGGGCCGTTGAAATAAATGTATTTAGTATATAGATGTATTTACGACTCACATAATTTGGCGAATTTACGAGCCACGTTATTTGGCGAGTCACGTAGGTAATCCTTCAATGTTTTCCTCGTTATTTGCTACATATTATTGATTGTTTTAGAAACATCCTCACGCCTGCGTTTCCACATACATAGAGCGAATATTATTCATTTGGTGGTAAATAAACGCAATACTTTTAACGACTGTAAATCATTCACAAACTGAGTAACCCCCTCCCCCTCCCATCAACGTAAATCAACACAATGATTTTGGTTTATTATCTTCGATAATGAACCATTGGAATCGCCCAAAGAAAAAAATTTTTTAACCCCCCCTCAAAATTTGTTGGTTTACGTTTCAAGATACGTAGATTCAGAAAATCGAATAAAAAAAAATCCGTCCGTCCGCCGTACGCCGTCCCCCGTCCGCCGTCCCCCGTCCGCCGTCCGCCGTCCGCCGTCCGTGGCACTTTGCCCAGTTAGCGTTGAGCTAAAATTACGAAATTTGGTTTCTGGGTTAGGACCAGCCCCACAATGATCCTCGAAACTTTTCATAACCCTAGGTCAAGGGGAAGGGGTTCAAAACGAAATTTAAAATTTCGACGATGTCATATCTCCCAATATTCAACTGAACCGTGTAATTTTTAGTTCACTTTTGAATGACCTGAAAAATTACGAATCTTTTAAGACCAATTGGATTTTTGTGCGACCAGCCGTTCGTTCACAGTGAGCGCGCAAAGGTTTAGGAAAAACACTTAACTTTCGCGTCGAAAACGGCCGTTATGTGACCCAACCTCCAGACGCCCAGAATAAAACTACGTTTTTCATCTTCCCGGTAAACTACAGTCTAGAAATTTTAACCGTGAGTCGGGGATAGACCACATTGCAATATTCACTCGGTTTCTCATCTGTAAAATTGTTTAAATAATACCTTTTTGTAATAATACAAATTTAATTTTGATGATGAGCTGTTGACTTGAAATTTTAAAAATAGTTCAGAACTGGATCACAATGCAATATTCACTCGTTTTCTTGTCTGTAAAATTGTTTAAATAATACCTATTTGTTTAAACAAATTAAATTTTGATGATGAGCTAGATACTTGAAATTTTAAATATAGGTCTGAAATGGATGACATTTCATTATTCACTCGGTTTGTATGACATGGTATGAGTATGGTATGGTATATTATTGTATGTATGATTTGGTATAATACAGTATGGTATGATAGGAAAGAAATTCGTATGGTATGGTATGAGTACGGTGAGAATATGGTATGGTGCCGATTTGCAATACAGTCTGGTATAGACAGAAGGGTGATCTGCACAAGGAAGATAATAAACCGTTGTGTCAAGAATTTGCAGAGTTTTTCACTTAGAGGCAAACTACCTATGAGGCTGGATAGTTAACTTATTACCAGACTCTGTTACCACGACCTGTTACACAACCTATTACCAGATGTGTTACTCGATAACCTATTACAAAGAAATAACCGTATTAGCCATTCCTAAGGCGGACACGGAATGTTCCGGGAAAAAATTACGACTCATAACTGTCCAAGTTGATACGAGCCTAATTCAGTTACAGAATTACCCACTTAGCTCCACTAAGGTAGCGTAATTGCCCTACCACACCAGGCACAACAACTGAACATATGAACTTACATGTATTAATACATGTAGATTATATTTTGAGCTTGGAGTTGGCACTTTCTGAAATCATCCACGTTGCCTCAAGTTTCTTGGTAGGATGTCTTCTGCATTATGAAGAAAACTTTAAAGTACTAATTAGTACTTTAAAGTTTTCTTCATAATGCAGAAGACATCCTACCAAGAAACTTGAGGCAACGTGGATGATTTCAGAAAGTGCCAACTCCAAGCTCAAAATATAATCTAATTAACCATTGGTGCTCTATCCTATCAACAATCCCCGCAGATTGACCATCCGATGTTTCGTTCTAATATTGTTTTCCTTCTAATCACATTCCAACTTTCGGATGGAGTTTATGGAAGGTGAGTAACTTGAGCTTGGAGAAGAATAATAATATTATGCTTTATAATATTATTATAAAAGATTCTGAATCCTTTGGAGTCCAAGATAATATTATACCAGGTAAAAGCAGGTTATTAGGTGAAAAAGTCATAATATGACTTTATAAAAGTCATATTATGGTGGACACGATTTTTCAGTGTGTATTGATATCTTTTGGTCTCTAGACACGCGGTAGCATTTTGCCCCGCCAAGCAAACAAGTTGAGAAGAAAGAACGGTACCAAGTGCGTGTTTACAGAACCTCACGAAACGCGTTTTCCAGGTAGTTCTTCGACCAATCAACTTGAAATTTGGTGTGATTCTTCTTGGTGTGGATAATAGAAAGCTCTGAGAATTTCAAGTCGCTAGGTCAAAAGGGAGCCGAGTTATATAACTTCAAACCCCCTATTGCATGATTTACCTACTCTTGTAAACTCAAATAATTTGAATTTTACATTTACATAAATACAAGAAAAAGAATTTACAATTATTGTAAACTCAAATGCATCGAAACAAACGAAAAAAGTCGACTTTATATCGAATCGAGGTGTTTATTTGAATTCGAATGGACCTTCAAGAAGAGTAATAATTATTGTCGCAATTATTGTCAACTCAAATACATCGAAACAATAGAAAAAAGTAGACTTCATATCGAATCGGAAAAAAACTGCAAATTCTTTTTACAACGTTTTATTATCTTCTTTGTACAGATCACCCTTCTGTCTAGATCAGGAAGGGAGCCGAGTTATACTCGTATAACAACAGGGAAGCTGGCATGGGAGCACGTAGGATTGAAGTCGAAGTCGGCCAGATTGGCTGTGAATTATGTCTGGGCTAACGCGTTTGGAAGGCAAAGCGTAAGACGGGCCATTTTGACGTAAGGTGACCAGGTTTGGGGATTTTCTCAGTTCGCTAGCATTGAGGCAGTACAACTCTCATTTCTGAAGAAGCTTTTTCGTCTCCGCCCGCATGCTCCAAACTGTTTAGTGTATCTGGAGGCCGAGCTCCACGCGCTCCGCTTACATGTCAGGTACTTGGCTAGAGTAATGGACATAATATGTCATTACCTAATATGTCATATTAAATGACACCCGTTTGCCCAAGATAGCTGCGTGAGTCAGATTGTGAGAAATGGAGTAGGTATTTTGGGCGGAAAGCCATGGCTTGCTGGTGGGTAGTCTCGGCCTCCCCAATGATCCGGAGTCGTTGAGCCCTGCAGAGTTCTGTACCAACATCGAAGAATTCTGATCAATTGCAAGGGAGTGAAGACTGCAGGATATTCGCGCAGGGTCCTCGATGCTCGAAACTACACGTTATAGGTACTGCAAGCCGGATGGGTGCCTGGCTGATGAAGGTCCGATGCGAGCTTCTGAACCTCAAGGGAGGAGTGATCCTTGTCGAACACGGGTGAGCGTGTGGATGTGTTCCATTTCTTCTGTATGCTGAGTACTAGAGCCGGCCTTTGGCTACAGCACTCACGCGCAAGGAGGCTATTCGTATTCTCGATGGGGGTCTGAAGTGGAGTTGTGTCGCCCGGCTTAGAGGAAATTTCTTCAAATGTAGGCAGTCTGGTTTTCCGGTTCCGTTTTGATTTGGGCTGCTATGAACAACTGAACGCGAGATGTCTCATTTTAGCTAAGAGACGGATTAATTTTATTATCATGAATTTGTTTATTTTCCAATTTCAGTGTAATTTCATTTAATAAACTCATTTCTTCTTCTTCTTCCTGACTCTTCACACAATTTGACGGTTTCACTGAAACACACTGTATTCGAAAAGTCATTAGCAAAGAACTATTGAAACTTTCGTTTCCAATTGTTATCGTTTCAAATCAAGAAATATAATAGGTACCACATAAATATAATTAATAACTTTTGACAATTATTGTCCAAGAAAGTTATGTTTTAATGTACAGTTGATTATATTTTGAGTTAGTTAAGATGTAGAATGAACTGTCTAGAACCCCGTGGAAGTTCCTTGCAGAAATTTCCATTATCGCCTCCAGATGACAACCTCTGATTCCTTCGCTCTGCCAACTCGGCCCATTGTTGGACGTTTGTCTTGCAACTGATTTACGTCCCATCTGACAAGCTGGGGGAAATCGCTGACAGTAACTGACAACGTGTTATCTATAGTTAAATTGTACCACCAACGTACACCAAATTAATACAATCTTCTAACTTCGAATTCCAGGTAAGGGGCCTTTCAGTGGTTTTATTTCAAGTTGAACGTTCTCTTCACGTGTGGCCGAATTCCATTCGAATCAGATTTTGTGGGGCTAGAGCTCGAAAGATTTGGTTAAGTATGTGCACAGATATTGGATGACCTCCATAATATGCTTGGTCATATTGTATGTTACCGAGACTTTTCTGAAACAAACGGACACAATAGAAATTTTTGCTATGTCGCCACCAAACTTCTTGTAGCGGTTTCCAGACTAAATAGTAGGTACACATAGAAAAATGTAAAAATTTAGAGTGCGAAATATAGAACAGAATTTGATAGTTTACAGATGGTACTACGAAGAATAAACCAACGCTACTTTTAAATTTCGGATCTGGTGAATTGAAATCTATTCAAGAAGGTCGGTGACGCCACCGTCGAAATGTCTACGGCTCTTCACATTGAAAATTGCCCGGAAATGGTAAGGGTTTTGAAATTAAAAAACTTATTTCACCTGCAACTCCGAGGTCCTGCGAATTCCAGGTGTGTGGACGGAATCGTTTCTGGGTAGATTCGACGGACACGGAGGAGGGAAAGGAATGACGTCACGGAATGAACGTCATAATGTGACGTCACGGATCAATAGGAGGCTTCGCAGGGGCAGCAGCTGTGCCCAGTCAATGAAGCGGAGCAAATCAGGACGGTGGATGACGTACTGAACCTCGTGGTATTACAAACGCGTCAAAGGCCGTTGCGAAACTCAGGGGGATCCCCGAACCGTCGTCCCCGACAACTGGTAAAAATAGACGAAGCTACGGGCAGAAAGGGAATGTCCGGGGGTTATTTCAAAAGGGTGGGGACGAAAAGGACGTTTCATAGGTCGAGCTATGGTGGATAGCTTCGTTTGATAGGTGGTGAAAGGGTAAACCGGGAAACCAATTGGATTTGAGTCGTTTTGAAGAATCGATCACCCTCATAGGTCAGGAGATGTACTGATAAACGTTCTAGAGATCATTCAGCGAAGTATCAAAGAAAATACGCATAGCAACATTAGAGAAATATTATTTATAGGTATATGACTATATTATTTTAGAAGAGAGAATACATTGAGGTATACCTCAATGTTGTTATGTGGATATATTCTATATATAAGTATAAATGTATTTATAAATTGAATTCGTAATTTGGAATTTCAATATTCCTAGATATTTCCGTTGGAAAAAAATCGAAGACCAATATATAGAAATATCGATATTTGTCAACGATATATGAATTTACTATTTCGATATTTTTGTTAAATATCGATAATCGATATATGTACCTATCGATATTGTTCTTTGATCCCTACAACAGAGAGGTTGCCTAGAAAAGATTACCGATATGGGCATGTTGCGTACCATGTTATGGTAGGAGGAAGTATCAAGAGAGAATATTTAGGATTTTACATTTAGGATTTTTAAATTTTGGGAAATCGAAAAAGATGTTTTAAAAACTGATGTTTTTATCCTGGGCTTTGAAAGTTTTCACACTCATTCTTAACAGCAAAGGTAATACTTACTTCATTCATTCAACCAGCAAAGGTTTTTAATGTGAAAACACCCCGAAAATCAAATATCCATAAGCTCAGGACCAATTTGAATTTTGGAGTTGACCCCTTTTTGCCCGCAGAACAGTTTCCTCTGATTGTTGAGCTAATGCGGTCTTCTCTCATGTCATCAAAAACCGTTGCTGCCTTTGATTCTTATAAAACCTGTTCATTTTGCGGTGAAGTTACCAAAAAATAATTTTGTTCTCGTATCCATCACACGTCTGGCAGGTGTCAGACCGGGGGCTGCCCAAAGTAACGAAAATAAAAATCGAACACTGAGCTCTGAGATAAGTACCTACATCATGTTCAAATTACGATCTCAACTATAATGGATTTCTCGCGCCAGGAAAATTGCGGTATGATTGTGAATATTACCGACAGTTTTTGGGGTGTCCTGTTATTTTCTTGCTTATCAAACGATCCTTTTCCGAGACACACCATGCAAAGCAGCAAACGCTTTTCAGCAGATTCCTATTTTCTGTTGCCCCATACGTCCTGAATATACAGCAGTGTACCACAAGCATCTTTTGACATTCTCCTGCTTATGACCTGGGTCTGGATGAGTACAGCAAGGAAAGATGAGATATTGGGAGACTTACTGCGAGTATAAGTGAACCTCGACCTAATTAGATATATTGTGATTCCTCATGTAGTTTCGTGGGTCACGTTTTTCATTACCCATGCATAGAAATCCAGAGCCAGGCTTATCCAGAGAACCTAGCCTGTCCCTCACAATGGCATAGGACGTACAATGGCATAGGGTAATTAATGATGATTCATAATAATAATAAATCTATCACTTAGTAATCTAGACAGAAAGGAGGGTGATATGTACAAAGAAGATCATAAAAATTTGTGTCAAGAATTTGCAGAGTTTTTTTTAAACTTAGCAGACCCTATGAAACCCCCTACGCTGCTTCTTATATTTATAGAATATATACAAGCATACATACAAGAATATATACTGTATACACGAGCAAGTCCACTCCTCAGTCAATTCTTTTTTTCCCCTTTATTGGCCAAGGTTGCATACAACACCCATTTGTCATCATTAGTATGGCTTGGATATAAATATTTACATAAATCACTGCAAGTTAAAAATCAAATAATACCTATTGGTTTAAATGAAAGTAAAATAAAACTCACAATAAAACTTATAATAAAACTTATACACAAATTCTTATGTCCTTAGACACGTATTTAATTCAAAATTTCACTGAAATTCGTTTAAAAATTGGGTCACTAACACGTTATTGGTTTAGGATGTTATGTTAGGATCAATTATATCAGTAACTGATATTAGGTATACATAACTGTTACATATAACTATAATGTAGATAATATCCATATTAATGATCCAATATCCATACATATGAGAATGTTTATGTTATAATTATATCTTATAATAGTGCATCCTGATCCAATAACAACTACTTCGTATGAGTTGACGAAAATTCGTTCAATATTACGTTAGTATTTTGGTATTTTCGTTCCATTTTCCATCTATAATCCTGATTCATTGGCCTCTGAGTTCTGGCGGGAACAACCGGCCCTCTGGACGATAGACATGGACGTAGACAGCGGCCTCTGTGATATAAGAAACAAACCCTTAACGTTCTAAATCTCTCCACTAGATCTCGTGTTGATGGCAGAAGTGGGATTACCGTAGAGTTCAAACTCACATGACAGCTCAAAATCGGTTGGTGGGGGGTAGAACACCCACGGCCGTTCTCCCAGCGAGGTACATCCTGGAATCGGACAATGGAGCCGTCTAGGAGTTCCAGGATTGGATCCTCGTGAATATTTATGGGGGTTTTCATGCCGTCTGATGTTGATTTCAGGGTCGTGGGCTCATAATAATAACGCTAATTGGTACTTTGCTAGTTCGATGGGTCGCTGAAGATTCAGGCGTTGCATTCGGCTGTGGATGTAGTTGCAATAAGTGAGTGTAATAAAAACATAATGCATACTATGCAATTCGAAATGAAGATTCATAAAGACCCGAAAGGTAAAATTTAAGAAAACTTAACCACCTACTTAATTAAGTTTATTTTCTTCGATAGGCTTAACCATTGGAATAGACTACCAAAATCACTTTTTTAACCCCGTTCCGATTTTTCTTGTTTACGTTTCAAGATAAGTAAGACTTACTTAGTAGTTTCATAAAATCGAATTAAGTAGAGTTAATTATTACGTAGAGTTATGAAATTTGGATTACAGGCTCGGGCCAGTCCGAGGACGATCCTTGTATTTTGTATAACCCTAGGTCACTAGATAGGGATTCAAAGTGAATTTTGAATACTTTTTATCGAAATTTTCAAATGGGTCTGTACAATTCAAATTTGAATAGAGTTCAATTTAGAGAATTTGTTTAAAACCACCCGGAGCGTTTGACGACCAGCCGTTCGTTCACAATGAGGGCTCAAAGGTAGAGCCGATAATAAGTCGTCAACATGAGGGTGAATCAAACAGCTACTTCCCTCACCTTTTACCCATTCATTTGGAAATAACCACGTGTACAAAATTTGTACATATTTATTTAATATATTTAATATCGTGTAAATATTTGTACAAAATCTTTGCTGTTCCGTCCAGTAGTTTCGTATAAGTTGAGTGATTTACAAGGATATTGTAGGTATATAATACTGAACTGAGGTCAAGACGTCAAGGCGATCTGTTCAGAGCATAATAAGCCGTTTATCAAATGTAACTACTTAGGTAATGTCATTCCCATCGAGCTCAATTTTTACCCACTTTGTTGGTATGATGACCTACCTACGTACCAATCGAACAAATTTGAACACCAGATGAATATATTGAGTGATAAGTATACGGAATATTTTAATCTCATCCATGTTTGAGATAAGCCCACCAGACAGATGACAAAGTGCGGTGCAATTACGACGTTTCGTACGCAACTCTGCCCAACTTGCTGACAAGCCAACCAGACGAATGGGTTCAAATGCCAAGGTTGGTGTTGGTCCTGAGGGTTTTCTTAGAGGTGGGCTTTAGAAGTTCTTTATGCCTCAACGCATTTACGTCAATGGG
This sequence comes from Stenodema calcarata, assembly GCA_963920205.1. Taxonomy (NCBI): domain Eukaryota; kingdom Metazoa; phylum Arthropoda; class Insecta; order Hemiptera; family Miridae; genus Stenodema; species Stenodema calcarata. The sequence continues at coordinate 33,104,740 of OY986051.1, read as the reverse complement.
GAATAAGGAAGCGTTGTATGATTGGTCGACTGTTTTTGTCAGGAGTGTCCAAACGCAGACACAGATTATCACTGTTTTAGACACAAATTTGCCCCCGGAAGACACTAATTCGCAACGCATCCGGGTCTTACCACGGGCGGAATTTATTGGTTACCTGACTGTTGATAAGCTCCGTTGGAGTAATAAGCCAAGGGCCCAAATAATGGTCAAGTTAACGTCTATTTTGGGTATAAGAACTGTCATAGTCTTGTGGTTGAAGGTAACTAACCTGGTGACGTCCATGAAAAATCCTTCCCGCCTATTCTCATTCCCATTCCTATCCCCTCTTCGCCGCTCTACCTATCCTACCTTAGGGTTTTCAATAAATCGTTAATAGTCACAAATCAGAAGTCGTTCAGGTATTTTATATATTATATAAAACCTCATTCCCGAAGTTGGCGCAACATTACAAGAACTGACCAAAATATTGAATATTGAAACTCCGTCATTTGTACAAACAACATTGAAACCGTAAAACCATCCGTGAATACAAATAATTCCACATTTCAATTTTTTCAGTTTTTTTCTCTTATTCCATACCTCTTGCGTCCCTTGTCTGGACATGGCACTTCTGCAGCTGTCCGAGTAGCCAGTCAATCTAACTCACACCGTGCACAGCAACAAATTTACATCAGCAAATACATTAACAAGCGCACTAGAAACATGAAATAATTTAGCAATATTAGGTACTTAATAGAAAAGAAATAAAAAATTCTTCATTGACAAATTATGGAAACAATATGCCTTTGCGGTTTCTTATACTAGTTAATATTATTATGGTTTAATGCGAGTAGTTAATATAAGTTTTTTAGTAGACGGGGAAAAATAATAAATAATCTATTTGTTATTGTAGGTTATTTCAGTCCACGAAACTGAGATTTTCAACAAAGAAGCGTCTATATTTTAATGTGTGTCGTGCGAATTGGTAAATATATTTTGTTCCAGTTTGGACCGTTCAATAGTTCGATAGCTTCAATTGGTTCAAGCGTACTTTTATAACTGAACTCTGATATTATTGGACACACACGTTAAAAGTGGTAACTGCTCTCCTCGTGCTGCATGTTGCACATGGGACAAATAGCACTCTGCATTGTTGCATTCCAGGGTCTGCTATTGAGTCCCATTTGCTCGCAGCGTATCTTGGTCTAATAGCTTATACATGCATTGGTATTTTATTGTTAGATAGTCGAATTCCATAAAGTGCCCCGTACATCTGATAGTGTTCTGGTTCTCGTGGCCTTTTTCTGAACACTTCCAGCTGCTGTGTTTCTATGGCCTTTCCTATAACAGTACGCAATCCGAACTTCTTAATGCCAGGATAGTACTCGTGTTTGAGCCCATGCTCCTCATAATAATTATATTATAAGCGGCACTTGGACAATTTTGACCTGTCGTTTCTGTAATGTGGACGCCTATTGGACCTTTATCTCCTCTTTGTAGACCCCGACCATGACATAAACTCTACATAGAATGAGTAGGTCGGTACGTAAAGTTCACTACGGTAGGTGCCCCATAACAGTTACAGACATTCCTCACAAGTCCATCCACACCCATACGCTCAAGTTAAGTCCATCCACACCCATACGCTCAAGTTAAAGTCGAACGAGTTACCGGAACTTGCAACAAAGGTCACGGGAGTTCCCGCTTATGTCACCGCTTACTGCCTGTTCTCGACTGTAGATGACTGTTCATTCATCAGAACTTTGTTTCTTCTTAAGGTCGCGGACGTTTTTACAGATCACGCTAACATTCGTCTCACGTGCCCGCATTCCGCTCACCCGTTCGCCTCGATGCTCAATGAATGATTTACTATGAACTATTTATACCCGGGAGTGAAGCAACAACTTCGGACGACACGCAATTGTAATCAAAACCACAGGCGACGCCAAAGTTAATACAGACGACGTCTTGGCGGCTGCTATGCTTAGTCATTATTAGCTTTAGCGAATTTTCGAGGAAAAGCTATCGTTGTCGGTCCAAAATTTTTAAAACTTTGAATTACTTACCACAAAATTTTAAACCAGACCGTCCGGAATTCACTTCCAAAAGACATGGGTGAGATACTTGGATTATTTGTATCATAGCCAAATACTACACTAGACAACAAAGAAGTGTGTTGTTTGCTGCAGATGGGAAGAGGGTTGATGTTGAGGATTTTCAGTTTGCTGACTCCGACTCTGAAACCCGTTTTTCGCCAAAGTCAAGTTTTTGAGATATAGCTCATACCTGTACCCATTTTCGAGCTACGTTTGACTGTTGAAAATAGCATTTCAAAAAATCACAATTAATATTTTACTTTCAACCATTCCGTCTGTTTTTTTGAGGCGCAGAATCCGAATTTGAATCCAACCACTTCACGGTAGTGCAAAATTGAGAAATTTGGCTTGGAAATTTGGCTTGGAAATGAGCTTCGGATAAGTCTCACGATGATCCTTGAAACTTATAAACACGCTAAATCAATCGGAATGAGTTCAAAATTAATTTTGAAACTTTAAAAACGTTACATTCGCGAAAAATTTCCGTTCAAGTTTGAACAAGTCCATGGCACTTTGCCCAGATAGCGTTGTGCTAAAATTCAGAATTTGGTTTACAAGTTTGGACCACACCCACGATGATCCTTGAACATTTTCACAGTTTGAACGAAGTTTTTTTTCCAACTTCCTGATGAGCTAGAGACTTGAAATTTCAAATATAGGTCAGAACTGGATGATAATGCAATTCACTCGGTTTCTTGTCTGTAAAATTGTTTAAATAACACCTATTTGTTTGAACAAATTAAATTTGGATGTTGAGCTAGTGTCATCTATCATTTTGTGAATTAGATTAGGGTGACCTGCTCAAAGAAGATGATAAATCGTTGTGTCAAGAATTTGCAGAGTTTTTCTATCTACCGTTGTTTAACATGTAGGTAAATAGGTATAGTTACAAAAGTACTGTGGATTTTTTTGGCCAATGTTCACTACCTTTACAACCATTACATCGTACATACGAGTACATAATGTAAAAAATCGACTAACCATTTTTCGATGGTTGTAGTTGGTAGGTAGTACGTGGTTCTACATAATACGGTAGGAATGCAGATTATAATCGGAAGTGGTTTTTCATATTTCGGGATCATGTTATGTAGGTATGGCTTAGTAGGATCACATACCTCGATAAAGATTTCATTTCAGCGGGATTTAAATTCATAAAGAACTCCACAGAAAGCAAGCTTTTAAGATGCCCACACCACGAATATCTGCTACAACCTAAATCGCCCAACCCGTTCTTATCCCCCCGGCCGTACATTATCCAGCCCTTAGCTCCAGATACCGGTTGGGAGACGTCCGGAGGCGACCAAGTGTGGGGGCTTACGTTGACGTCATCCCAACCACCTCTCCTCGTTCGCTTGTTCTTCTATATAGTTCTCCAGGATCCGCCAAACCTCTTCAGTTCTACGTGCAATTTTTATAATAATACGGCCCGCCATCTTCCAGCGCATCTCAACTGCCATGATCGCCAAATCCCTCATTGCCGGGGTTTTCCTCGCCGTCTCCTTTGTCTACGGTGAGAAATACAATTGGCTCATTTAAACATTGATTCGTGATCACAAATGGTGAATATCCTGCTTCAACTTTTTTAGTCGATTTTTTTAATTCAAAAGGTATTTATTTACCTATTTTACTGAGGAGTCAAAAAGAAATTGATTATGTACTCTGGAAGCTCACATTCGCTGATTTTATTCCTATAAGCTCCTCATAAAGCTCATCATGTCTTGTGATGAGTGAAAACATGTTTTATTCTATAATATATCTGGTAGCATTGTAATGCTGAGTATTGTGATTAACATAACATCCTGCTTAAAATCTCCAAGGCTACACAGCTGCATACGAGGACTTATTTTTAGCTTTACAAATTACATATTCAATAGATTCTTCTTGACTCCGAGTATTAGGACGAGTCGCTTGTGTTTTTCTATTGCAATAAGTGAGGAGGATACTCGTCAAAAACTCCACTATCGCCCACTACCTTTTACAATCAACGGCTAAAGGTTGGCTCATTTTGGGCTCGTCCACATCTTCCAGAGGTAAGTTAGAGTTTCCATTCAAGACTGTAAACTGTGAAACATTTTGATGATGGAGAAATAAATTCTGATATTTATATGATGATGGGGGATGTCGAGGGTCGGTCGAATGAGAGATGTTTTATGTGCCAACGTTTCGAAGAATTTATTTCTCCATCATCAGTTTCACAATGTAGAATTAATTGAAGTTATTGTTATAGGGCATCGGAAAATTTGCACGGCATTTCGTGAATATACTAATTTGTAGGTTTGGATATGAAATTTTTTGTATACTGCTTGTCTTGAATATAATTTTTACAGCAATCTTGAAAAATGCTTAAGCAGCAAAAATGTTTAACAGAAAAATTATTTTTAAGAAAAATTTGAACAGACAAATTTTGTTTTTACAGCATAATATGCTTATATTATATTATCTTGATATTATCTTGAATCAATATAATACCAATTTGTAAGTAGGGACTCAACAGTAGTTGGCTAGTAGGCTTATAGTATAGTAGAACTTATACTTAGTTATAGGAGAATGTACAGAATATATTGAATATATTGATGTGTTGTTGGAATGTACAGCAGTTGTAGTAGGTGTGTAGAAGAATTCTGCTGTACATTCCACCAACACATTAATATATTCAATATATTCGGTACATTCTCCTACAACTAAGTGCCAACTACTGTTGAGGGCCCGCATACCCTGGGGGTTTTCAGTTTCTTCCAATTATCTTAGATTTTGTTCATTTGTTATTCCCCAAAAAAATTCCTAAATTCATTTGATAGATTTGTCCTCATATCTACGTGCTCAAAGTCTATGTAAATTGAAATTTGGAAAAATACAAAATTTAAAATTCAGTGATTTTCTTGTTTCTCTCTTGTTTAAGGGTACAAAGGGTACAAGGGACTCAAGATATGCAGTAAAAACAAAATTTGTCTGTTAGAATGTTTCTTAAAAATTTTTGTTGTTGTTAATTTCTCTAATTTTTTTAGGTTTGCTGTTTTTCATGATTGATGTAGGTAAAAATTATTATCAAGAAATGCTGTATAAAAAAAAAAAAAAAAAAAAAAAGCAATATCCAAACCCAAAAATTAGTGTATTCACGACATGCTGTACGAATTTTCCGATACACCTATAACAATAACTTCTATTAATTCTACATTGTGAAACTGATTTTAGGCCCTGATGATGGAGAAATACGTTGGCACACAAATCATCTCTCATTTGACCAACCCTCGACATCCACCATCATTATTCTTACTGACGGTCAACACATTGATTTTCACAGTGAATTTTTGGAGTTAGAACGTATACGCAGTAATAACAAAGGCGAAATCCGCCAACGAAACAACTTTTCCCATTATTCAGTCGGCGTTGCGTACCTACGTTATTCTCGAAGCACCTAAATATGAAAGGGTTTACGAGGTTTCTTAATGAGAGATGGAAGATTAGTTGTGAACATCCTGTTTAGCAAGTTGTGAAAACGAGGTACTTAGCGAAGATTCTCAACTGGACGTTGATATTTGATGAATCTCAGTACGTATTCGTGTTCCGTGATGGCCTTCTCATTACTTGATTGTGGAAAAACAATGTTTAATGGGAATTTCGAGACCATCTTACCAACGAACTTGACGTCCCATTATGAGAAATGAAAATTCCAGATGAAATGTTGAGTGTTGTATGTACCACTTCAGAAGCTATTTTAAACTATTCTCGCGTAAACTATCATAGTTAAAATCATGTCGCTAAAACAACTAAAAACTGTTTATTATGGCTTATCCTTTCCCATAATAAAGTATAGTATTATTCTTTGGGGTAGTGCTACTACATATTATGTTACAAAGGTCCATATAATGCAGAATATCGAAATGAAAAGGGTGGGACGTTCATTAGGAACCACTTTATATACAAAAGTGAAGTGCTTAGGTGGTTCCAACAACGTTTTAAAACTTTTGCATTCATTCCATCCACACCCGCAGTTGCGAACGTGCAAGTGGTGGACGTGCGAGTTGAAGACGTGCAACTTGCACGGTGCAAGTTGCGGACGTGCGAGTTGAAGACGTGCAAGTTGCGGATGTGCGAGTTGCGGACGTGCATGTTACAAACTTACATTAATTTTTCCCTGCCGGTAACATCTCTAGGGCAGCGATTTTTTTAATTTTCTCTGGTATTCCAGGGGCGTAGCCAGGAGGGGTCCAGACGGTTAAACTCCCCCCCCCCCCCTGCTTTTGCACCCACTCCCTCCCCACCCCCACCCACCCACCAATTCCTGGCCACGTTACTGACCTATTCAATGCGTCTTCAGCTGTATGTTAATTTCCGTTGTCTTTTGCTCTTTTCAAAAAGAAGTTGAAATGTGTATACAAAGCCAGTTTGACAGATAAGTAATAATAATTATCACTTCTTAATAATCTACAATCTACAATATAATCTACATTATATTAGAATATACATTATAAGAAGATGTAGATTTAATAAGATGTAATGTAATTTTTGTATTATTAATTGAGGCTACAACTACCAGCACAAGTTTTACGGGAGTCGTAGTGTTTGGTTATATTCAGACGTATTTATCCTGTATTTAATATTTATAAACAAAGGCAATTTAAACATTTAAAAAAATTCTGATAGTTTCACTGGAATTCGGGCTAGTCACGTTGTTGAAGAATTAGGTACCTGAGTACTACCAACCACGTTCATTTTGGCTTATGTTGATTGTCACTGAATTACATATTCTCTTCAAAGCTCTCATCTTTGTTATGTACCCTTGGATTTCCCCTTTGACTGCAATCAAACCATCTTCACGACACTGCTGTAGCGATCTCATTAGAATGTATAATGATTTGGCATCTGTACCGGGTAATCTATAGACTTCTCCACAATTAATAAATTTGCAGTAGTACCATTACGATGGAGTTAACCATACCTTGGAGTTTTCCATTTTTCTTCCTGGTTTTCCATTTTGGTTTATTATCTTCAATAATGAACCATTGGAATCGCCCAAAGAAATTTATTGTTGGTTATTAATAATTTTTATAAATTATTATTATTAATTATTGTTAATGAATTGTTAAATGTTAATGAATTATTGTTAATGAATGTTAAATACGTTTGAAAAAGTGATGTTCGAATCAGCTGAGCTAGTATGAAAATTGACCCGACAATTTGCCTCACGATTCACTCTCATGTTGACGGCATTCGATCTGCCCCAACTTTGGGGTATACCTTTGGGGTGTGTACATCTGTACTATATAATAAAATCGTGTCTGTTTGTCTGTTTGTCTCATCATCAATTGAGAACGGCTGAACGTAGAAAGTTGCGGCTGGTACCATTTGACGCAGAATTCATCTGGGAAGGTTTATAAAAAATCCGCGTTAAATCTGTCCATCCGTTGAAACGCTATGAATGAAATACTACTAAAAAACGTGTTATAATCACTTCTATGAGGACGTTTATGCTTATAACTTTTGAACGGTTGAACGTAAATCCGATTGTAAGTAGTCTCTGGATTCAGCTCGACGAGTACTTTCAAGTGGTACTTCAATCAGGATTTTAGTGAGAGGGGGGGGGGTCTACAGGCATTCAAAACTACTTGACCAGTTGGAGTGCAACTTTGCGAATTTGTTGTGTGAACATTGAGGAATGTTTCTAAACAGGTAGGGTGGGTCAATAGTATGGGGGGGGGGGGGTTAAAGGCAGTTAGGGTAGGAGGAGGGGGTATTACCGGATTTCAAAACTACTTGACCGATCTGAATGAAACTTCGGGAATATGTTGAGTGAACATTGGGGAAGGTTTCTGACCAGGTAGGGAGAGTCCTTAGTAAGTTGTGGGGGGGGGGGGGTGGTTAGGGTTTCAAAACTACTTGACCGATCGAATGAAACTTAGGGAAAATGTTGAGTGAACATTGGGGAAGGTTTCTGACCAATTTAGGAGGGGAGGGGGGGGAGGTTACCGGCAATCCAACATTGAAATTGTGTTGTGTGAACATTGGGGAAGGTTTCTGACCAATTTAGGAGGGGAGGGGGGGGGGGGTTACCGGCAATCCAACATTGAAATTGTGTTGTGTGAACATTGGGGAAGGTTTCTGACCAGTTTGCTTTGTTCTACCGTTGCGAAGCGCGGGTACACAGCTACTAAGAAATAAGAGCGGCTATTGGCACTCAAAACAGCAACGAAGACACGATTCTCAATGGATCTGGATAAACTTTTGAACAGCGCCACTGGTCAAAGCACTTTTCAAGATACAGGTACTTTCTCAGGGCTATCTGTTGTACTGCGCTCAGAAGAGCATGATGGCCATATTACCAACACTTACCTTCCATATTAGGTAGGTACCTATTACCGTTCTATTGTTTTTCTATGCCAATCCCACACGGATGATGTACCTCCCTAGAGAAATGAAATTAAACAGCCTGTTCATCGATGAGAATCCGGACGATTGTCTCATCGACCAAAGACATTAAAATTATATTGTGTTGATGTAGACTGGTGTATTCAGAAGAACCAGTTCAGTAACAGCTCAGTGGGGTCGTTCAGAGTTGCCGTTCTCGAATAATTTCTTCCTCGTGGAATTTAAGAAATTGGGATATTCCAACATGTGGCCAACGTCACGGTGTTCAGTGTTTGATTCCATAAGGAATTCTCAAATGTATAGGTAGGTACAGTGGCGGCTGCTGATAGGAGCATAGGAGCATGTGCACCCCCAGCCAATAAACCAAAAATAATAACCAAATTCTCCCATCCCATTTGAAAAGTAAGTTGGATATTGACAGAAAAAAGGATTTAACTATTTGAATCGACGCGCGAAACAGCTGCCCTGGTAGCTGACCCTTCCCTTGTCGCTAATTCCTTATGAATTCAGGAACTGGAAAGTTATGAATGGGTCTCTCTGTGAGATTGGCCAGGGGCGCTGTCATTCATTCTCCATTCCAATGCCACCAAAGGGGATGAGGTAAATCATTGGAGTTAAATGGTCACTCACTCACTCGCTAGTTTGCATTTGCCAAGTACTTTCGAAAATAAAAATAAACCCCCCAAACCGCAGATCACACATGTATTACATAATACAATCGCTAGACAGAGAGAAATGTTGAGGGCGATTACAGCGCTGGAGTTGTTCAGCGGTGAAAATTGAACTATGTGTTATCTCAAATCAGTTGGTTTTCGCTGTTGATATCTTTTGATATCTTTTCCGACGATGAATAATTCAGTAGAGTTCATCAAACTCAACTATTCCCGTTTGTCAGTCGATGATAGGGCTAGGATTCGTGATGTCGGCCGTCCCTTCCTGGACTCAAGCAAACATTGAGTGAAAAATCGACCTGATTCGTGTCGGAAGTTCAATGCCGAATATAACCAAAAGGTTGACTGGCTTTGCGGATGTGACGTGAGTAAGTAATAACAAATTTATCCTAGGGTAAACACCCGATTAGTGATATCTTCGTTCCTGGGGTAGACACCCATTATGATTATTTCAGAATTTCGTTTTCCGTTAGAGGACATTTTTCATTGTACGAGTATGTTTTTAGTCGCGTTTGTAATTTGAAGATGAGAAAGCTGCCAGGATTTATCACATTTGCATATGGTTGAAATTTGTATTTGACTGAAAAAAGCATCTCTCCCGTCCCCTTCGTCATATTCCCGCTTTATAAAGCTTTATAAAGATAAATCTATGTGCACCCCCTGAGTTTCAGGGCAGGAGCCGCCACTGGGTAGGTACCTACTAATTTGATCCGTGGTTTTCGATTCTGCTCGTCATTACCCGTTTTGAAGAAGGAAGAACTTCATCATCCACCATAAAGAAAGAAAGACCAGCCGAAGGTACAAGCGTGGTTCAAGGTACAAACACTCACTGTAACGGGTCTGACTGTGAATCTTACCATTCATGATAGCATCACGACTCGTTGGGTTTTACCAATCAAACTTTGATGGGATCTTGACCATCTTGATAGGATGAATAATACCGAGAGGTAGACGCCAACTTACAGTGGGCTGCGTGAGGTGCCAATGGCCGGGACTCATACGTGGGTTGATGTGTTCTTATTGTCGGGCCGAAGGTATTACGTGGATCTTGACCTTGAAAGGAGTTTAAAGAATAGGAAAAAAATTCGAAGCTGTGTAATTAGGATCGGGGAAGACTTGGAAGTCGCGCTTCTCTTCGCAGGGGCACTCGGTGAGTCATAGTTCGTGTTCCAAGTATGGACGTTACCTTCGAGTTATTGTTCTCTTGTTTCCGTGGGCACATCTGACACTTGCAACGAACAAGGCGCGTTCAAATGGGATCCACGACTGTGTAATCGGTGTTGGAGAAATATCGACGTAAAATGGTTAATTCAAGGTAAAAAAAAATCAAGATACAAATCTTTGAATATGCCCTTGGAATGCTGCCCCAATCAGGTCTAACGTTATCCATTGATTACATGGCTCTGGTTGTGGTTTAGTCACAATCTTCAATGAAGGGGCTACATAAAGTGAATATGACACTATTTGTGGACAACCATCCTAATGTCTGTTATTTCTACCATTTTTGCATGAAGATAATATGCGGTTTCACAAAAACCTGTGCGAGGATGCTCAGATGTCGAAGCAGACAACATGAAATATCGTACAGGGTCATTCTCGAACAAAGCACCCTCCTTCTGAATCCCAAAAGTTTTTTCTGAATTACAGTGGAGTTAGGTACTGAGTTTTAACTTAATTAGCTAATTTTCGAAAAAGAGGAAACTATCGTTCTCGGTCCAAAGTTATTAAAACTGGAATTTCCGAAATATTTTCATAAGTACCAAAATCCGTTTCAGAACATCCTGAATTCACTGCCTAAATACACCAAAAATGTGTCATTCCAGACGATAAATAGGGTCAAATTTGCACACAAAAAATTGTCTTGGCAATCGAACGTCTAAGTTCGTAGATGGGTAGAATCGGGCCTCTAAGGGGGGTTGAGGGGAATTTTAAGGCGGGAAAAATTGCCCATAAATTCCAAAAATGAAACAGACTGACAAGTGACACCTCATTTTAGGGTTTTTTTACGGGAACACGATGGACAAGTCAAAATTGTGATATCTTATTCCGTTGTCAGACAGGAGCACTTTGAAGATGGAGAAACGTGGTTGTTACTCGAGGTGATATTCACGGTTCGTCTGCTCTAATCCGATAACGGAATGAGATATCGCCGTTCTCACCATCGTGTTCAGCGTTGCAAAATCTATAAGCTGAGGTGTTATTCGGCAAAAAATGGAGAAAGAGGACAAATTTTATTATAAAACCAGTAAAGTTGAGACATTTTACATAAAACCAATTATTTCTTCGAAAATACGCTCTTATAGCCATGCTGCATAACTGGATTTTTTTTACCATTTTTTAGTTTGTAGAATGAATTTAGTTCTGGGGTTCAAAAACTGTATTCGGCATTTTGATTTGGAGCATTTGCAGAATTCAAATCAGCCAACATGAGGGAGCAGTGATTTCATTAAAATTCTTCGAATAGTGAGAACTTGTCACTTAATAAATCCGTAAATTGTAATTATGTACTTACCTACTTATTTCCTGACAGAACTGTTTTTTTTTAAATTGGCATCAGTATTACCAAACAGTTATTGGTAGGTGACGAGAATTTTACTGTCTACATGGCACAGAAAGGTCTAAAGATCATTATAGAAGGTAGTATCGTTTGGTCGGAGGATGGTTTGGAGGTTGAATGGTAGTACAGCTCACAGTCGCTTCTTCCAGTTCTGTGCGAATAGGCTTTGGTTAGGTACGCATTGTCCCGTTCTCATTCCTACAATAGCTGCACCTTTTGCTGTATAGATGCTTGCCCGACTCCAAAGGCGAAACTGTGTTGACTGGCCATGGGTTTCATCGTAATAAGCACAGCTTGATCCATCTGATCCGGCTTCAAGGTGGATTGTGGGTAGGTTCAGACTGATCCGGGTGAAAAGCCACTGTGGTACAGTCGGGAACAACCTGGTTGACTCCAGGGATCTTTTATATCTACCAATAGGTATAACAGCTGTATCTAGATCCATGGTGGACTCATATGTAAAAAAGGCCATCAAAACGTCAAACGACAAATGTTCAAGGTCCAGTGTACCCACCGAATAGAACTTATCACACTGACCAATGATTATGTAGTGAGACCTACTATTTAACGCACCCTGTAGAATTTGGTATTCAAATTAGACGTTTTTGTAGGGACCTAGGTTCCTACAATAGCTATTATCTTCTATTATTTTTAAAGAGTAATTGATCTACTAAGCCTTATTCATCTTACTCCTTCTGCCTGATGTTCTTAGCCTTTTCATTTTATTAGCCTTCCACCTCCGCCCATTGTAGCTGATTTTGTAGACCTGGTTGTCTTATGTATTCGATGTCATTGTCAATAATATAATTATATTATTTCACTCCCAAAGAGGTGTTGATTCTTGTTGCTCACATCTAACAATAATTTATCATCCTTATAATTGTCTACATAATTGTATTTATTTCTGCAGGGCAACAAGCAGCTCCTGGGGTCTCGGACATCTGCCTGGGCTGCATATGCGAAGCGATTTCCAACTGCAACATCACCACCCAATGCAACGGCGATACTTGCGGCCTGTTCAGAATAACTTGGCCTTACTGGAGCGACGGCGGCAAACCAGTTCTCAAGTTCGACAACCCTGAGGATCCTGGTGGTAAGTCGAGAGCTCGATGACACATCGATGATCAGCTCTTTCACGGAACTCATCTCTCGAGTCACAGCACGACATCCTTGACTTTTATAAAATCGCGGCGCGTTGATTACTTTCCTCTGTCATTCTCTGAAATATCTGTGTCAAGCGTGTTTGGTCATATGAAGTTTGGTCCATTAGGAGAATGAATCTTCGATGGGTACTACATTTTCAAATCAGTTAGATCACGACTCCATCAGGTATCTTGGGCTTTTCAATTCTAATCTAATAATTTTTCAACCTACAAAAAATTAATCACCGTCTGTCATTCTCGTCAACTTTGACAACATGAAGAGACGCAGAGGTAGGTGTAGGTACCACTGCAGCGAATTGATCTCTAGTCGATCTTTCGTGTCGAGTTATCACATTCACCAACATTTCTCGCTGAACCGAATAATCAAAAATCCAGTCGTGCAGCATGGCTATAAGAGCAAATTTTCGAAGAAATAACTGGTTTTATGGAAATTTTTATGTTGGTTGGAGGCTACATACTGAATTATACCTTCATAGCATCGAAATTAGCTGGAGGAGGCCAAAATTCAAGATGCCACGAAGAAATAAGTTGCACGCCCTCCAGTAGGTCTCGCGACCACACTGTAATGTTTGAGGTAAATCTGCACTACCAAAATTATTAAATTACGAGCAACCGAAGTTCCAAAACCATGTCAAGGTTTAAAATCTGTTTGAGTATTTTAATTTCACTTTTACATAACTGAGTTAACAAATCCAGAACCGGTGGACGTCAACTTGGTCTCTTCCGGTTACGAAAACAAGAGCCCAGTTTTATTTCGCATGATGTGAGGAGGCTCGGGAACCCCCATCGAACTCTCCATAACATGCGATGGAATAAATCAATAATTATTATTGAAATTTGAAATATTATACCTAACTATGTCAATCATTAAAGGCACTTGAAAATGATCGTGGAACGCTTACATTTAATAAATCATTCCTATCATCTTTTTTCAGCGTATCAGCGTTGTGTCACTGACCCAGGATGTGCTGCAGCTGCTGTGTCAGGCTACATGGCGAGGTTCGGCCAGGTACGAAAATGCATAAAAAATACTTGGATATTTCCTCTACATCTGTTATTTTTCCCGGTCTATATCAACGAAAAAAATAAAAGTAAAAATAAAAATCAGTGCAAAAGAAGCCAAGTACGTACTCTGTCTTCTATTTAGTCACACTTATTTTCAAATGTCAATTGCTTATAAGAAATCTTGGCGAAAAAAAGTTTCCGGGGAAAAAAATATCGACGAATGACTCTTGGCAACTCATTTTCTTGTCTTGGAGAGCACGAATAGCGAAATTTGAGTTTGAAAAATGCAGGGGGCTAACGGGATAACATTGATCAGTGAATATTGGCGAAATAGTGGGAATAATAGTGGGGATGCCAATGAATAGTCGGAAGGTGTATCATATTATTCATTGTCAGTCTGACGGAGTCCAGGGATCTTTTATACCTACCAGTAGGTATAACAGCTGTACCTAGATCCCTGGTTGACTCTTAATAATATTATGCAAAACAAGCCATCAAAACGTCCAACGACAAATGTTCAAGGTCCAGTGTACCCACCGTATAGAACTTATCACACTGACCAATGATTATGTAGTGAAACCTACTATTTAACTCACCCTGTAGAATTTGGTATTCAAATGAAAGTTTTTGTAGGAAACTATTATCATTTAGGTCCTATAATTTTAAAGAGTAATTGATCTACTAAGGAGTGCCGTATTCATCTTACTCCTTCTTAGCCTTTTCATTTTATTAGCCTTCCACCTCCGCCCATTGTAGCTGATTTCGTAGACCTGGTTGTCTTATGTATTCGATGTCATTGTCAACTATATAATATATTATTTCACTCCCAAAGAGGCGTTGATTCTTGTTGGTTCTTGCACATATATAACAATAATTTATTATCCTTATAATTGTCTACATAATTTTACATTCTAACAGTTCCTCGATTCTAAAGTCACCATTCTAAGGCTGTTTTAGCGCCCAAAGCTTTACGTCAATCGATAGTACTCTTCGAATGCCACAAGATGGCATCATCAGCTCCGAATCAAGAAAAAGTGGACTGAGGCGGTTTTTCCCCTAGACCTACCCTTCAAATGTTAATCACGGGTGGTAATTGGCCGTGGAGGAGAAAGAGAGAGCGGGGAAGGATGAAGTGATGTGTGGGTGTTTGAGGGGGAGGGGGGGGGAGTTGTGGGTGGCGGGTGGGATCGTATGGCTATCATGACGGACGATGGTGAGGGGAGGGTGGTGGGTGGGATCGTATGGCTATCATGACGGATGATGGTGATGGGAGGGTGACGGGTTGGGTCGTGCGGCTATGGTGACGGGTGACGGATCGTAAGGGTATCGTGACGGGTGAAGGATCGTACGGCTATCCGACTGTACGATCATCATGAACGGACAGAATGGTTTGGTCGCATTGATTTGTGTTGGTCGGACGGACCGACACAAAACTTGCTGTCCCTTCGCACAATCGCTCGTACGTTCCCCAGTCGGACACCTACAAATAACCGATCAAACAAACTAAACGGATTCACGTAGGTCGTAAGACTAACCGCTACTTTCTACAGAGCTGGGCGTATTCATGTTCATAAATATGAATACGACTAAAATTCATAATTTGGAATATATGAATACAGTTAAAGCCATAATCACATCTTTTTGTAAATTTTCCCAGAAATTCAATTTTTTGTGTGAAAATTCCCTCATTTGACATCTTTTTAGTGAATTTTATTAATGTTGCTTTTTATGTATGAATTTTTCCAAAATGTGAATTGCACTGGAATTTAAAAAGAAAAAAAAATGAATGAAACCTCATTTTAAATGTTTTTTTTTTTTACGTTGAAAACGATGGTGAAATCAGAATTGCGACATCTTCTTTCGTTTCCAAACTGCAGCACTTTGAAGATGAAGAAACGTGGTTGATACTTGAGAAGTTCTTCATGATTAGTCTGCCCTAATTTGATAACAGAATGAGATATCGCAATTTTGACTCCACCATCGAGTTCAGCATTGAAAAATCTACAAGCTGAGGGGGGGGGGGGGTTGGAGAGTTTTAGGGGGGGGGGATTCGGTATGAAAAATCATGAATTTGGTGTTGAAAACTTGAATACGGTTTGGAAAATCTTGAATTCGGTTAGGAAACTCTTGAATTTGGTTTGGAAAATCTTGAATTTGACTTGGAAATGCTATATTATGTGTGTGCGATTTTTGGTGTCTTTTGGCAGTGGATTCAGGAGGGTCTGGAACGGGTTTTGTATGAAAACTTTTCGGAAATTCGAGTTTTAAACATTTTAGATCGAGAACAATAGCTCCATCAGGTATCTCTGTGTAAAATTACAATTGAACCTCCCCTCAGTGGATAATTAGGTTGTCAGGGCTTTTCTCGCAATAATTTCAAGTTGTTCGACTTCTACACACTGTTTTATTATACCATTTTGTTCTACCCCCAGGACTGCAATAACGACGGAAGCGTCAATTGCTGGGATTACGCTGCCATCCACAAACTCGGAGGATACAACTGCCGCTCACCCATTGACCCCGTGTACTGGGCCAAATTCACGAACTGTCAACAGCAAGTGGCGTCGCTCGGGCTTGGGAACGGCAACTGAGTGAACCAAAAATTCGAGTGAAAATTGAAAAAAAGAAATTATTATGTCGGATATGTTGATGGGCGTTCCAATCTTTCGCTGCCTCATTTGCCAGAATTTTTTACTTCCAATCCACAAAATTTAATTTATTAAAACCGATTCTCAGTGTGTAAATGTGTACATTTTATTTTTATTGCGCCCTTCTCAACATCAACATTGTGTGTAGTGCCAAGCTAAATAGTGTCCGGGGTGGCCATAGATAGAGCAGGCTATGGTCAGCTCTGACCAGCTCTGACCACGTAGAATACACGTGGAAATATTTATTAACATTGTTTCAAAGCAATTGAAAGAGCGGATACTCGATGTAATGTAACAGGAACACAATCAGAATCCAGATAGAGAAATCATGTGTGGAACCGGATGAGCTCAAGTATTCTTGAGAGTACAGCTGTCCCTCGATAATCCGACAGTTATGGGACAGAGAGAGTGTCGGATTACCGAAAATGTCGGATTACCAAAAATGTCATTATCAGTCATTAAATAGGTGCATTCCGGTTTCGCTGCTGTTTGAACCAAATGAAAAGAGCGTCTTCGACCTCGGGCAACTCGCTAGTCTTAAGAGTTTTTCTGTTCCTGGGCTCATCATCAACAGACTTTATGAATTTTTCAATTCTTTCCCTATTTTTCACAATATCGTAGACAGTAGGTCGTCCAATGTCATACTCTTTAGATATTGCACTCGGAGTTTCACCACGGTCTATTCGTTTAATAATTTCCCATTTTTCAGATAAACTTAATGTTTTATGTTTACGTTTCACACTTGTGCTTGCCATTTTTACACTGTTATTACACGCAATCACACTGTCAAAACGTAACACAAAGCAATAGTAAATATGTACTGTACGTCCGAAACTATACAACACAACTGCTGAACTAACTACACTGGACTGATCTGTCCCCACAGAGCGGAGGGAGGAGGATTCATGTCACTGCATGTTTGTTTTGCTTCCTGCCGGAGCGGAGAGGGTGGGAGGGAGATGCATGTTGCTGCCGGCACCGCGTCGGACTACCGAGTACGTCGGATTAAAAAGTGTCGGATTATCGAGGGACAGCTGTAGTCTTGAAATTTATTATGAAGGCTCCTTTTGGAATCTAGTTGGCGGAAGATCTTCGAGTCCAAGATCGGACAATTTATTAAAATTTTATACATTTAATGTACTTTGGAGGGAGGGTGAAATACGAAAAAACACTTATATCAAACTTGATATGTCCCTTACTGGGAAAAATATCTGATCACGGACATGTCTGTTAGCTTTAGGAGCCCCAAAGCTGATCGTGGGTCGATTCTGCTTAATGTAGGTACTATTATAATAATATTAATGTCGTATATTTTACGACATGTTACGTCATAAGGACGTAATACCAAATTTCACTTCATAGAGTGAATGGGGGGTTTGTATTTCTTTCTTTCTGTCAATAAATTGATATTCTATTCTATTCTATTCTATGGGATAGAACTTAGCTGTAGGAGCCACACAGCTGATCCAAATCCTATTCTGCCCAAAGTGTAAGTACTAAGGAGGCTTAATACCAAATTACAGATTCATAGAGTGAATAGCATCGAAATTAGCTGTAGGAGCCACTCAGCTAATCCAGGGCCCATTCTGCATAAAGTGTAAGTCCTAAGGAGGCTTACCCACTTACAGCTTCATAGAGTGAATAGCGTAGAAATTAGCTGTAGGAGCCACTCAGCTGATCCTGGGCCTATTCTGCTTAAATTGTAAGCCCTAAGGAGGCTAAAAACCAAATTACAGCTTCATAGAGTGAATAGCATAGAAATTAGCTGTAGAAGCCACTCAGCAGATCCAAATCCTATTCTGCTTAAAACGTAACCCCTAAGGAGGCTACATACCAAATTACAGCTACATAGAGTGAATAGCGTAGAAATTAGCTTCAGATGCCACTCAGCTGATCCTGGGCCTATTCTGCTTAAAGTGTCAGTCCTAAGGAGGGTAAATACCAAATTACAGTTTCATAGAGTGAATAACGTCGAAAGTAGTTTTAGAAGCCACTCAGCTGATCCGGGCCTGGGTAGCCTCATGTTAAAGTCCTAAGCAGGCTAAATACCAAATTACAGCTTCATAGAGTGAATAGCATAGAAATTAGCTGTAGGAGCCACTCAGCTGATCCTGGGCCTGTTCTGCTTAAAGTGTAAATCCTAAGGAGGCTACATACCAAACTACAGCTTCATAGAGCGAATAGCATAGAAAATGGCTGCAGGAGCCACTCAGGAGTATCGCGCAAATGCTGGAATGACCCCCAGCCATAAGACTTGTTGCTGATTGACCTACTGACTTGAAATTTGAACCATAGCTGCCTTAGGCTGGTCTCATAATATGAGCATAGTAGCTAACTACCTATGTTATAACTGTTATCCTACGAGATGTTGTAAAGTTTAACCACCAGAAGTAAATAAAATTTATGATACTGTATTTAATGATACTGTATTTAGGAGTTTTCTTTTTCGTTCGAAAAGCTACTTTATCCCAGTAAGTAAGGAGAAGTAGATTTAAAATTTTAATACTATGATAACGTGAATATTTGGGTTGGGGGTCAGTCTGAAATCCGCTACAAACAACACTATTCTTTTGTTTGCACATGAGCAAACGTCTTTGCTTCAAAATATCAATATATTTATTTACATAAAATGTTCACATAAATGCTGGGCTGCATGATGTTACCCCTCTCTGATCTGAGGTCCACAGACTGCAGGTAACATAGGTTTGTGAATTGTTTTAAATAATTAAATTTTGTCATAAATATTATAATAATAAAATTTGTCTTTTAAATGTATGTTCTACTATTTGTAGTAAAATTGCGGCAGGGGCAACCCAAATTATTTTGATAGTACGAAAGAGGCAGATTAGGTTCATGGGAGCAACTCTCTGGAGGATGCGAACTCTTCGTTGATCTGACTGCCAGAGACACCTTCGGGGGATTGTAGTAACTAACCGTTTCTCCGAAGGGCAAGAGAAAGAGTGGCAACCTCAATACTAGCAAGTGGCTCACAGAAGAACGTCTAGACACTGATGTGGACAGTGTGAAAATTGGAACAAATTAAGCTGCTCCATTATTGAAACCTTCTAATTTGGGTGGGTAGGGAGCACCTGCACAAGGTAGTATGTACATTACATCACGTCCACACAATTTATTCTATTAGTTCCCTACAATGGCATTAAAACTTGTTACACAACTCACTATTCGAAAGTTTAAAATGAAAGAGCAAATTTACTCATAGAATGGCAAATTAGGAACTTATTTGGACAATGCGGGCATCTTTCCCAACCCAGGTGCGTTTATATTAGAAAATAAGGTACCTACTTATATATTAAAATAAGGTAGTATAATATACTTACTTAATTAATTTGTCATTGTTTGTTCCTCAGTTCCCTCTCTGTTTATACACTGTTGTAGTTCAAGAATAAAATTTATAAGTTTCATGCTCTATTCATATTCTATGTTTGAGCCTTTACTGTATTTGTTCATTGAATTTATGTTGTACTATTTGATTGTAGCTTCCTGGGAGAGTGGTAGAGAGGACCCCAAGACCCTAATTCTTCTAGGTGGATACATGAAGAGCTACCAATCAATCAATCTTTCAAAATAGGCATTAATAGTGGAACAGTGTATTGCTACGCCTGAAGCCTAATTGAATTGAAACAGTAGAAGTTGTTGGGACATGTTTGAGTAGTATTACACCAAGTTTGCAGCTGAATTCTCTTCTGTTCACCTTAGGGTTCACACCTTCGTGAGACCAAGGGGAACGATTTGAAGGATGTAAGATCAGCTTTGTGAGCAATACAGCTGAATTCCAATTTCTGCCACCTAAAGCGCCACAATGCAGGAAACAAAAAGTGAACAGAGACGTCAACCTCAAACATAAAATTCTAGGTTATGTTTTCCACGTAGGTCTGTTTCAGAGTGATTTGTTGAATCATTGGTGTAAATCCATAATTACTTAGGAATGATGAATGATTTTTATAGATTGTTTTAATATGTAGGTACAGAGAATTAAAATTTCATTTAAGTTATTAAAATATGAGTTTTAAAGGTAATGCCTGTACACAAAACCTTTAATCTTTAATGTTTTTCTAACCTACTTATTAGCAAGTACTCCTGTCAGTTAGCCAGCTCCAACTACTAAAAGAGAAAGGTATAAAATATAATTAATATGACTTACGTGTAAAATATTCTTGAACTTCTTGTACACGCTAACAATGAGCTACATCGCTTGCACCTTAAATTCGCAGTCTCGCTCTCGCAGACGAATCATCAACACAGAACAGGATGAGAGAAACCAACATACGTCCAATAAGGAACAAAATTTCTCCAAAACAATTTTAATCTTCGATGGATTTTCCCAAGTACGAGTACTTCAATTTTATTTCATTTAAAAACATGTTTTTCTTGTATCAATGATTTCCCAACTGTCCCAACTCGTGGCAAGGACATTCCCAAATTTTCTCTTTCTAGATTCTTGTGGGAAGGAGGGGGGGGGGGGATGCCCCTGCACCAAACCCCTAAACCTCAACTGACGTAAATGCCAATCGATCCAACATCGAAATGTCGTCAGTAGGGCTGGGGATTGGGTGACGCTATTTGCTTTTGCAGATTTGAAATAACGTATTTGAACATGAATAAACGATTGAAATTGGAAAACAAGAATCTTTGTAAACTTTCCCTATTGTAAAAAATTGTGAAATTCCATTAATTTCTCTTGTTATACCGAAAGAAGTAGTAAGTATTAATCGCTTAGTATGATGGCTCTAGTTGGATATGGGACAGTATACCATATTTGTGTTCAGATGGAGTGCTACTAACACACCTAAAAAACAATAGTGAAATCTAACAGCTTTCAAGTAGGTACTATCTAAAACTATAAAAATATTTAATGTCTTATCAAATCTGGCCTCAGTTTGTATTGTCAGTTGTCGTCAGTCGTCGTCTTTGATTAGTTTTTTAGTGAAGTGATTGCTGAGTAAAAATATAAAAGTTCCTTGGTACCTAACCAAAACGATTTTGGGTTGTGATTTTTTTTTTTGATTGACCTAGTTCGGCTAAAATTATTTTTGGAAAATACCCAAGTATTTACTTAATAAATAAAAATTGTCATGTCTGATCAAATTTTCGGTTATTTTTGACCATTTTCGCCTGGGAAAGAACTGGAAAAGGCAATTAAGAAAGAAGGCTAGAAATGAACGATAATTGTGTTGAATGAACTGTGTTGAGAATGTTCTGAACTAGTGATAAACTCGTGGGCCCTTGAATTGCGTACCTATATACTTGAAAAAAAAAACTTGAGGTAAGGATCATCTTGATACTAATTCTAATACGCAAAACTGCCGGGAGACCAAAAATTATCAGACAAAATAATGCTGAGAATAACTGCAAATTCTTGACACAACGGTTCATTATCTTCTTGGTGAAGAGTACCCTTCTCTGTAGATCACACTGATCTGCATATAATATCCGGAATTGGAGGAATGGGTCAACAAAGTTGTTTGTGGGATAGGAAGGCGGGGAAGGAAGTCTACACCCCTCGCCACAACTACTTAAATTTAAATTGTGGGTGAATGTGAATGTGGAGGTGGGTGACCAAGAGGAAAGCGAGCAGATGTGGGTGGTTTATGAGGGGGTGGGGGGTCTGGTCACCCACCGACCCGTACATAAAATATAATTGTGTGTGGAAGTGGGTGGGAAAGAGAAAAGCGAGCAGATGTGGGTGGTTGATGAGTGGGTGGCGGGGGGGGGGGGTGAGGGGTCTGGTCACCCCACCGACCCGTACATAAAATATAATTGTGTGTGGAAGTGGGTGGGAAAGAGAAAAGCGAGCAGATGTGGGTGGTTGATGAGTGGGTGGCAGTGGCGGGGGGTGGGGGGTCTGGTCACCCCACCGACCCGTACATAAAATATAATTGTGGGTGGCAGTGGGTGAGAAGGAGGAAAGCGAGCAGATGTGGGTGATTGATGAGTGGGTTGTTTGCTGCCAGTTTGAAAATGCAGGCTGCCTCTCGATTCACTCTATTGTTGACGGTTTTCGATCTGCTCCAACTTTAAGCCCTCATTGTGAACGAACGGATGGTTGTACAAAGCTGTGGATGGTCTTAACAAATTCTAAAAAATAAAATCTATCTAAATATGAAATAAAAAATACATTGTTTCATTTGAACTTTTCGAGTTTTGATAATTTCAAAATTCGTTTTGAACCCCTTCCTCTTGACCTACGGTTATGAAAAGTTTCGAGGATCATTGTGGGGTTGGTCGGAACCCGTAACAAAAATGTCGAAATTTTAGCTCAAAGCTAACTGGGCAAAATTTTTTTCTTTGGGCGATTCCAATGGTTCATTATCGAAGATAATAAACCAAAATCCGTCCGTCCGCCGTACGCCGTCCGCGTCAATTTGCCCAGTTAGCTTTGAGCTAAAATTTCGAAATTTTTGTTACAGGTTTTTTTTTTCTGGGAACATGACATTGTGGGTTTTCGGTTGGTTCCGATAGTACTATCGATAGTCCGCTGACTATCGATAGTCCGCTGACTATCGATAGTTTTCGATAGTCAGAAACTATCGATAGTATCGATAGTTCAACACCACTAGCGAGCGACGCCGAGCGTTCCGAATTGGAACTTCCGATGTATAAACGGTGTTCTTATTTCATACTGAGATGTCTCTAATTTCATACTGTTCTTATTTCATACTGATTATGTCTCTCAGTGGATTATAAGGTGGATAACGGTGAGTTCTGCACATTTCATACCCTTTGAAATTAATACGAATTCGAAGCCACTGGGTATTTCGGGGATCAAATACGGACAAGGTGATAATATTATAACCTCTCTATGTAGCGATGTCAGGATGTGGGATATGCCTTGCCAAGTAGAATGTTTCTTGTAGAATGTTGCGGACGTAGATTACGATAATTTCTGTTCGGACTAATAATTAGGACCAATTATTGGAGTTTCGAGTCGGCGTTTTCATGGAGTCGCAGATCGGATCGTTTTTGTTTTTGGACGAGTTCATCTCTCAACTTCGTAGATTTCTCTCCAAATTTCTTTGGTTGATAAGATAATATCTTATTATGACGAAATTAGGGTCCTGTTGTTTAGCTTTCGCTTTGGTTAGCGCCAGTAAACTCAAAGTAGCGAGTTTTCAAAGGTGTATGAACGCTCAAGTGTTGCGTACTGGCAAGGGACGAATGAAGGGATTCGTCAGGTAAACTGTAAGCTGTGTTCAGATTTACCTACCAGTCTGTTGCTTAGTTAGCGTACCTATGGCGTAAGCTAACTTGGATTTGAAGCCCGACCCGAACCGGCTCTCCTATGGAAAGGTTCGAGGACATCCCGGGTGTGGGTGACGGCAATCAAAGGGGATTAATGGGCAGTAACAGACGACTGACGACTTCGGGCAAAATAAAGCGTCAGGTTGGCAGCGCGTCAAGGTGACAAGACAGACAAAACTCGAGGTGTCCCTACAAGGAATTCCTGAAAGGTGTTTTCTCGGCAACTTTAACCTGTTTCATGGCAGGGAAACCTAAAGGGTGGTTTCCATGGGGCTTCACTGGGGTCATTAGAAACGGATCGTAAATCCAGGTTGAAACTAGGTGGAGAAGGTGTTAGGTATCTACGGATTGCTCATACAGGTCCACATTGATTCCCCCAAGGCATAGGTTCTCTGACACTTTCCGGTTATGGTGGAATTTATTTTTTTTAAGCAATTTCAAAATTCAACGGGTCGTGTTGATAAGAACCAGCAGGTTATACATAGTTGTACGTCGCAAAGAACCCGATGGGTCGCTAAAATAAATAAAGTGTGTAAAGTTGAAATGACATCTTAGTTATCCAGGAGTGTGTGCCTGAGATTATTAAGGGGTCTGGGAAAAGGTGAATCCAGGAACAAGATGAACAAGACAGGTCATCCAGCCCTTTTTAACATCCTGGGGCAGACTGACGTTCCTGAATCAACTGAAAGTTGGGTCCGACGAAGATCATCGGTCAAGCTGCAATGGCTGTTCACGAAGGTTAGCAAGTGTCCTCTTTTAGGGCAATTGTTGATACTGGGTCTGCTGAACATATAGCGAATCATAAGGAATATTTCGAATTTTTGAAAGAATATGATCAACCGGGGCGTTTTGCGTGAGCTAATAAGGAGGTAGAAGCTGATCTAGTTTGTGAATATTATGGTGATATTGCAATTACAAATAATGGGGTGGTGTCTCGGTTGCGCAATGTGTTATACTCCCCGGATTCGGCTGTTAATCTATTCTCTCTCAGGAAATCTACAGGCGCAGGTATGACGGTGAAGTTTGATAAGGATTGTGCTATATTGGCCGCCTCTCCCACGAGAAAGGTTATTAAGGTTGTATAGTATAGTAATAATTTTTGATGGATAGAATTTGATCTAGCCCCAATCTCAAAAATAAAAACGTCAGATAGTAGCTCATATCTGCCCCTGGAGAAACGTATTTGTTTCAGCAAGTCTGGATCCTCAGCTGGGAAAACGAGGGATTCCTCTGGAGACGCCGCACCAAGGGATGGCTTGGCGGGAGGGAGGATAGGATCCCGGTCAGAGTCAAGGTGATATGCATAAACAGTAAGAAAAATCCCATAGGTAACAATCCTTCAAGATTCGTCCCTCAAAATTTCATTTCTCAAAATCCCACCAAGGTGCTAACTGCAAGTGATACTGGATTGGGAGGGAGTCAAGGGAACTCTGGAGTGATACTGGAACTGAGGGAGGGAGGTTCAAAGCTGGATCGTCTGCTGCTTCTGAAGAGCCAGGTCAGCTTGATCAGGAGCTGGCGGAAGTTGATTTGAAGGGCTTGGGAAGTAAATTCAAATAAAGTTTACGGGACAAATTGGACCTCCTTTGGCACGTCAGGTTGAATCACGCGTCAAAGAGATATTTGGAAATGGCAGCCAACTGTATTCCTGAATTGAAAAACTTAAAGGTCACAAACAGGATAGTAGATTGTGAGGAGTGTGCTCAGGCGAAAACGGTGAGAAAGCCACACACAGAAGTGAGAAGGAGAGCCAAAAAGCCGTTTGCTGTGCTTCACAGTGATTTAATGGGCCCCATAAGTCCGACTAACTTCAGAGGTCAAGAGAGGTACATTGTCACTTTCACGTGTGACTGTACTAGGTATGCTTTTGCCTATCCTCTGAAGGCTGAAACTCAAGTTCATGTGGCCCTGAGGTCGAGTTTAGAGGAAATAACTCGCATGACGAATGAACGTGGTACTGTTCATACTATTAAGTCAGACTCAGGCCTTGAGTACCAAACGTTATACGTGAAAGAGTTAATGCAAAAGGAGAGCATTAAGTTGTTAGGATGTACCGCCCTCACACCACAGCTAAACGGGTCTGCTGAAAGGCTGAACTATGAGCTGATTCAGAAGATAAGGGTAAATCTTCTATCAGCAAAAAAGCCGTACTCGTTCTGGGCTCATGCATGCATGCTACACGTGAGAAATAGGATACCTAAGGCAGCAAATGACTTTGTGAGTCCTTAAGCTTTCTATGGAAAGGAGCCGTCCATGAAATATATAAGGCGGTTCGGATGTCTGGCCATGATCGTTGATCATAAGAAAAATCCCAAGTTTGCTCCGAATGCTCGTCGCGCCCATATACTTGAGTGTGAGGATCAAGGGTATGTCTTGATGGATGAACAACATAAAACTGTAGTAAGATCGTGTGATGTAAGGTGCCTAGAAAATCAAGTCTATGGGGACAAGATTGAGGATTATCCAAGACCTCTGGCAGAAGCTCTGGAAGTCGGTGAATGTGAAAGCAGTGAGCTTAATAGTAAGTCGGAACAAGCTTGCATGGACAGTGACATGGGCGTGAACGAGACCGAAGGGGAGTCCAAGGGCCCAGGGCCCAATACTGCAATGTTCACTGAACCCTGCTCATACAAAGAAGCTATGAACAGCAAAGAGAAAGACCTGCGGGAAGAAGCTATTAGAATGTTCTAGCAATGTGTGTGAGAAATGCGGCCATAATCACGTTTTTCGGTGGGTAAATATAGTATTAAAAAAAAAAAAAAATTTCCCTAGGTACACGACTCAACCCTACTTTTTTCATGAAAACCCCAAGATTTAGGGTGAAAAAAAACACGGTTTTTCGCATTCAAACCTCATTTTCTCTCTTATCAACAGCGAAAAAGGTTTTGATGAGTCCGTTAGAAAGCTGACCTCTTGGCGCATACCAAGCATACCTCCACAGTTCTGCTATAAGATTTATTAAGATTACCAAGCGTTTTGAAAACAGGTGATTTTGCCAAAATGTACATTTCAGACTCCATTTTTCCCCCTCAGTTCCAACTAAAAATAATTTGTTAGGCATTAAAGAGGCAGGAAATTTAACAATCTTTCCAACGGCATCGTCAAATTTGAATTTCAGTGCTAATTGAGGGAGTTATTTTAGTGAAGTAAGGTCGAAAACGCGAAAAAAATCTTAAAAGTGGAAAACGTCGGATTTTGAGTCTGGGAGACACTTTTGGTCAGAAATTAAATGTAGAACACGTTGGAGAGCTGTCGGACACCCCTCGCGTTACACTCTGTATGTGAGAACAAATAACCCTCCGAAAAAATTTTTTTGCTCTCCTGTGAAGCCCAGGGTCGTCGTGTTCGAAAACATACCCTCCACCATCTCCAAACAACCTCACAAATATTCGTCAAATTCAGAATTGAGTCCAGTTGAACCATATTAGCTCCTGGATTAGAGAGAAATCGTCGTTCACCGGGAACCAATCGGGCGAATTACCAATCGCCGCACACGTCGTGCGTACTTGTACAAGTTTGTATTAATTGTATGATTATAATTGTATGATTATAGTTGTGGCTCATTGCGCACCTCCTGTGCACAAGTTTGGCGCAGACTCGTTCAGCTCCATCTCCGCCTAACCGTCCAGTTTCCGACCGTGACATCTCCGTTCAACAACTCCCTCGTGCTGTAAACGCTTCCGAATTCCGCCTCCCGCCGCGTCGACGTAGCGCGTCTTTATGCAATGGATTTTAACATAACGCTAGGTACTGTCCAACTACTCTCATATAGTTGAATTCTTAAATGATTTTCACAGGAGGAAAATGCCATTAAAAATAATAAATTTGTTTAATTAGCAACATTTAATATTGAAATCAAGGGAAGACAGAATGACTCACACCAAAATCATTAGGTTTTTTGGGACCAATTCTTGGTAAAATATTCAAAATGAGAAATACGTGTGTTTGGAGAAGCATTGAATTTCTCACAACGAAACACGAGGTTCTAGGAATGTGTAACTTTACATTTAACCATCGCTATGAATAACTTATTGAATAAAGCATTAAAGGGCTGAGAGGGCTTCATTAAACTTTGTGGGCGTTCATCACAAGGCCCCAACTTTTTTTCTTGTTTTAGCGAATTTTCGAACTTTGCATTGTTTCTCTGTCCAAAATTTTTAAAAAGTGAATTTTCGAAAAGTTTTTATACCAAAATACGTTTCAGACCATTCTGAGTTCACCGCGAAAAGACACAAAAAATCATAATTTGATTACATATTATGTAGCTACCTATCTATATTTGAGGCGTTCAGGATCAAAAGCGGATAACTCCAAAATTTCAAAAATTTATTTTTTCACAGTTTTGGCAAGTTCAGTAAAGCCATATTAATAATAATTAATAGTTATATTTACAATAATTAATAATATAAATTATTATTAATACGGCTTTACTGAACGTGCCAAAACTGTGGAAAAATAAATTTTTGAAATTTTGGAGTTATCCGCTTTTGATCCTGAACGCCTAATTTATCCTACTATGTGTTATTCCAGACGACAACTCTCGATAGAATTTAGATAAAAAGTTCAACTTTGCACCAAAAATCTGTCCCGGCAATCGAAAGGGTGAGTTTTAAGGGGGGGGGGGGGAATTACCCATAAATTCCAATAATGAAAATGTCCGACAAGTGACACCTCATTTTGAAGATTTTTTCACGCTGAACACGATGGTGGAGTCAGAATTTATGCCATTCTCTAACTAGGGCACTTTGAAGATGAAGAAACGTGGTTGACACTTGAGATGTTCTTCGCGGTTAATCTGCTCTAATCCAACTAAATTTGGGAATTTTTTCCCAATATTTTCGATTCAACTTCAGAAATTTGTTAATTTTAATGAAAACGTTGAGATAAGCTTAACCAATAATACACTTGGGTCTGATATGAGTTTTAAACATTTTGGACCGAGAACAATAGCTTCATTTTCTTCGAAAATTCGCTAAAAAGTGACATTTTTCAGCTTTTTAGCGAATTTTCGAAGAAAATGAAGCTATTGTTCTCGGTCCAAAATGTTTAAAACTCATATTTCCGAAAACTTTTTAAACCAAAATCCGTTTCAGACCATCCTGAATCCACTGTCAAAAGACACCAAAAATTATATGTCTATATACCTCTTATACATAAATACCTATATACGAATCATAACAACGACTAGTGTTGGTCATTCCACACCCGCAAACTACTCTACTCCTAGTCAACAAACCTCCACTACTTATATATTTATGTGTGTGTCACTCAGGACGATAACTCTCGATAGAATTGAGATAAAAAGTTCAGTTTCGCACAAACAAAAAATCCATCTTGGCAATCGAAAGGCTAATTTCGTAGATGGGTAGAATCGGGTCAATCTTTGGGGAGTTTTAGTGGGGAAGAATTACCCATAAATTCCCAAAATTGTGGAAATAAAGAGTTGTTCTAAACACCGAAAAACACATTTCTTGTGCGCTATGTCGTCACTAAATTTAGTAGACTCATAAACCCCATTTTTTAAATTTTGTCTGAAAAATAGGGGGATACAAGAGGAAAACCTTTGTTTTCCTCCACAGTCAAATCAACAATTGAAAAATAGTGAATATTGACTACCAAATTGGTTAATCGAACAAATTGTACCTACTGAAACATGTTCAAGATTTCTCTGTTAAGTCAAAGCAACATTGATTCCAGCCTGATTATTGGACCTGGAGATGAAACCACGTTTTTCGAGCGGAATCCGACGTTCGCTTCTAATGAGAAATGAAAGATTTGAAGTTACAGGCTTTAAATGTTAAAGTGTTAAATATTACAGACCACGCTGAGGTGACTGTTATCAACCCCTCTCAATTATACTTGTGGCAAACTGATTGAACGTATCACACCTGAGGGCTACTGATGTGGCGAGGTGGAGGGCATTACTTAATTATCGAGCAACGAACTTCACGACAAAATTCATCGCCCCATTGGGCCCACTCGAGTTCTGCCCTTAAGAGCCCTCGAATGAGAGTGTATTTGAGAACATTCATCGCTATTTTCAGTGCGATATCCGAGATTGCTCTCCGAGAGCAATCCATTAGGCGTTTCATTTTAAAATATTCATTTACGACGAGAAAACAATAATTATTGTTTTTCCACTAATTGTGGAATGTAATTTAGAACCAACTGAAATACATTATTTACGTAATTCCAAACCTATACCTACACAGCCTACTTAGTAAGAATTACTGAACTTCATAATTAATTTTAGCAAACTAACTTTCTTCGGCAGTAACTTATAAATAAGTAGCTATGCAATCTTTTTAATTAAACCTCCTCTTTAATCAATTAATACGTATTTAATATTGCATACAACAGACAATAAGACCAGTGGAGAGCCTATCGAGATTTTCCAGTATCATCCTCATCAGTTGGTTTAATACTCGACTTCCCAAACTAAATGATACCTAATTAGCTATCTAGTTTGTAATTAAGTGGGGATTGATACTCAGGTATAATATTTACTCGACGATGCAACGTGGCGCTTAATGAACCAGCTAATTAGATGTTTTACGGTCTGAAATCCAGCTCTGAAAAGTGTGGAGGAGGAAACTGAAATATCGGTTCAATTAATTATTTCGTTTATCCTTCGAGGTTCTATGATGATTCTCAACGTAGCAGTTGAACAAAATATCATACTTGAGGCAAATGAATGTACCTAGGTAGTTTTATCCCGTATCTCTGGTATTAGTAGATCATCC
Organism: Stenodema calcarata; assembly: GCA_963920205.1. Classification (NCBI taxonomy): domain Eukaryota; kingdom Metazoa; phylum Arthropoda; class Insecta; order Hemiptera; family Miridae; genus Stenodema; species Stenodema calcarata. Next base: position 33,074,252 of record OY986051.1, on the reverse strand, counting down.
AGGTTGGTGATGAGGAACAGGAGGAGTAACTCTCGTCAGAAAACCACACGTTAGGTAGGTACTCCAAACTTTTCTGAAAACGGGCTGCGTGATATTATGTAGATTACGTTCTATCTCTAGACTGAGAGCCAATCCTTGTTACCGCTGCAAGAAGCCTTTTCCACACCCACGCATTCCAAGTCTTCAGTCAAGTGGATTTACTCCCTAAAATGGAAGGGTCTGAATAATTAAGGGCCTACATCAATATTTCTCTCATTGAAATACAATGAGATCGAAGGCCTTACGAGTATTTATAGAGCTACGAGGTAGGTCCACCAATCTCATCACATTCCCTCTACTAATTCAACACAGTTTCGGCACCCAAGGCGTTGTATGCGCTGAAAATGAAATAAATGTGATAGAATTGAGATAAAAAGTTCAAATTTGCAACAAAAAATCTGTTTCGGCAATCGAAAGGCTAAGTTCGTAGATGGGCAGAATCGGGCCACTCTAAGGGGGGGTGTTGGGGAGTTTTAGGGGGGGGGGGGAATTCCTCATAAATTCCAAAATGAAACATTCTGACAAGTGACACCTCATTTTAAAGGTTTTTACACGCTGAATACGATCGTGAAGTCAGAATTGTTATATATGATTTTGCTCTCAAACTGGAACACTTTGAAGATGAAGAAACGTGGTTGATACTTGAGATGTTCTTCATGGACATCATGTTCTTTAATTTTTTTTTTTTTTAACCCATTCCAACGAGTCAATCCTATAAACAACTTGGACGGCTTAGGGGATGGAAAGGCTCAGGGGTTGTTAAGCCTCACTAAGTCATGGAGCGACCTTAAAATCAGAGAAAGAAAGAACTTCGTACTCTTGTGGGAGAAAAAACCACCGAGTTCAAACAGGTTGACCAGATACAACTCACAGTCTGGAAAGATAAACAGGAAGTGTAGGGCATAAGTGGTCAGGATGATCATAAGGGTCTTTTTTGAGGATGAAAACAGACTAATTTTGTATTGGGAATGGGGAGTGATATGAAGTCATTGGGTGGGTGGAAAGAATATAGAATCTATGACACACCTCTCAACTGTTTTAGGGCGGAGTTCATTCTACATGAAATGTGACTATGTATACCCTTAATTGTTCCAAGGGCTGATGCTCACTTACTGCTATTCGCAGTTGCAAAGTTGAGTGCATACCTAAGTTTTCACTTAGAGCCTACATGGCTACAAGCTGGGCTATTAGGCTCAGGATCAAAACTTATTGGTCCTATCAAATCAATATTGAAACCAAAATTGTAGACAATTTAATGGCAAGTTAAAAAAATACCTAAAATTTTTAAATTTGACTCATTACAACCATACGTACTTAAAAGCCAAATTCCAAAAACAGTAATTTCGAAATATCCTACATCTTGCTTCCTGACTATCATTTCTTGTATGTAGTGATATTTTTTCAGTAAATATTCGTGAATATTTGTTTTTAACAGTGCAACCAAACTCAGATTATTCGATTTCAAGACTATCTTAAGGTTTTAGAACGATTGTCAGCTTTCCCCAGGTCACTTCATCAATGGGAAATTGGTATTGTAAACATCGATATGGACTTCAATAGATTCAATTGGTGAAGTCATTTTACTGAAATGATTTGTAATTCAATTATAGTAACTGCATGGGTAGCGTCCGTGACGAGCTTAGTCGTACATGAAACACAGCTAGTATATTATATTACTGTATTATTGTATATTATATTACGCGATCCAAACAGTGACTGAGCAGGGTTAAATTAGAATTCAGCGAGCTATTGTGGTGTACATGTTCAATCTCGATGTTTGTCATTCATCGATTTGCATTGTAGCGTGATGGGACAAATGGAGTTGCCCTAATTACATCGATTTATGTACTTCACGTTCCCTTTGAAGCTTTACCTGGAATTAAACATTCTTTTTTCATTTGGTCATGGATATGCCTTAAGGGCTGGGGATCGTTCTAAAATCTGTGTGACAGGAAAAATGCAACGTATTTTGGAACACTTTCCGGAGTGCAAGTCTTGAATCTGGTTGTCTGAAGATCCTCACCTTCAAGATGGGGCTACTACTAACGGTAGTTAAGAGGGTAGTTAAAAAATGTATGACTTTGTTCATAATATGAACATTATTCTAAAATTCGTCTGACACCATTGGAATCTATCCATGATATTATTAAAATAGGTTTAAGAATAATGTGCTCGTCAGATTGCTCCTGATTGTCCTGATCAGATTGCTTAAATTGCGGTTTGCCTGGTCGACTTGAAATTCGAACCGCATCTCATACGAATTTAGAGTACAGTCCTGGTCACATCAGCTGAATGCCCTGAACAAGATAACTGAATTGTGGTTCGACCTATTGACTTGAAATTTGAACCACATCTTCCTTAGAATATACGAATACGAATTTTTGAGTCTCATACGAATTTTTGAGTGCAGTGCTGCTCGCCTTGAACAGATTCTTATTAATTTGAAAAGTCATATCCATGAGCTGAACTTTCTCCCAGTAAGGAGAAAACTATCGAAAAAGGTCGTGTGCAAGGCCCATTGGTTTCTATAGGAATCGGTCTTATCGAATTTGGTTTAACGAGTCTACGATAATAGTCAATGAATATCTATTTGGAAAATTTATTTTATTTATTTGGAGCATTAAATGCTTTTTCTCGATTAAGTGTCCATCTGTAGGCCTCGTTTGAAATCAAATTGAATGAATGCTATTGCATCCATAAACATCACCATCCTGCAAACCTCAACTGCGCTTACGAAACCAAATAAACACGTCCTAAATAGCGTGGCGTCCCAACTGCATTTTTGGACATGTCAGAATGGCGATATCTCGTTTCTTCATCTTCAAAGTGCTCCAGTTTGAGAACGGAATGAGATATCAAGGAATATTTTCATTGATATCTTCATCATCCTCACTGTCGACAGTTGCCATAAACACATGAAAATATTCTGTTTTAGAGCTCTCGCATCTTACCCTCCTCGGTAAAGTAGATATTGTCGTCCTCGTCCATCGCTCTAAACTATGTTAACAAGTGCACAATGGTGCCTACAGGAAACACGGGTAGAACCATAAAAATCGGCATCAGAAAAGAACCGTCAACTAAAGTCACTATTCCACCATAAACTGGATAAAATAAACTAACGAAAAATATTTTGTTTGAGAGTAGACGAATGACTTTTATTAATCAAAGAACTCACGTACGGTGTCCCCTCAGGTTCAAAAAACGAGACTGCTGAGTGTGTCAACATTAACTTGATTATCTCTTCTTGAGTTCAAAGAACAGCGACCAAAACTTTTCAGTTCCCCTGACACTTGTATTCCTCGGAGAAAACGTAACAGAACTCAAAATAATCTCAACAGCGTGTGCCGTGGGTGTGAAATATAATATGACCCCTGCAGACACCACGATCCAACAAAGAGTTAAACTTGCGCTAATTATTTTCTGTAATTATAATTATTTTCATACTCTTAAAGGAACTGTTTTTTAAATCTGTTACAGGTAACAATGAAACGTACGAGTTAATCAATGCCTCCTCCTTCGACTACCCAAGTTTGGAAATAGTTGATGAACCAATTCAAATCGCTCTTGTGACAGTTTTTTCTATCACAGCCTTCTTCAGCCTCGCCAGTAACATATGCGTCATTATCGTCCTCACCTTGTCCACCAGGTAAAAATAATACACCGATGAATAATTAGTAAAAGTAGAAAATCTATCGTTTTTATCCATTTATTATGGTTAGGGATTTGTGGGATGCGGAGGGATTTCCAGGCTGGTTTCCTGATTTTGAACCTGAATTCTACTTGAATTCTAGGATCAATACTTTGATTCCCTCCCTTCGGTACTGAGAAATCCAAATTGACTTGGGAAATTGGGAATTGTTGGAATTTTCGAAATCGGAATAAAATTTTGGAATCTTATTGAAATGTTTGAAGGTGGGAGTGTGTGTGATGGTTTGCTGATCCTCTGTTCCCGATGTTTTTGTTCAACCGCAATGAGAACAGACGGCTGTGGAAACACAGACCGCATATCCCTCTGGGTGAGCATATTGCCAAACAGGGGCACTCAGCAAACCATACATTACACATGTAGGTATAGGGTACAATTTACCAGTATCATTGATCAATTATTTTTTGTTACAGGACTTCAAGGGAATTGAAAGCATTCCTTGTCAATCTCGCAGTCTCCGATGTTCTGATGGCGATATTTTCAATCCCCTTCACCTACACTATGTGAGTGAATAATTTATTATTGTTTGTTTTGAAGTAATTGTTGTTGGAATATCACCACTACCTTGTCAATCGAGGGGTTTATCTCCGCAATGGAAAGATCTCCAGTACAACTCACGATTCACCGTAATATTGTGGCGAAATGATGGTGTGCCAAGCAAACTATGGGCCGGTCGTAGTCCTTCCTTGGTACCACAGCTGAACACCAACAGTCATTCGCGCGGGTGGAAGAACCTGAAAAGCAATTGGTTTTGTGTCCAAACCTCTCTGCAACCCTTGAAATGATTTCTTTGAGCGACAACCTCCAAATTTCACGCACACTTCATTTTTCTGGCGATAGATAAGGACCAGTGAAAAGCTCAACTATGAATTCAATAGATTTCACCACAAATAAATCATGAACCAAGAGATTTCTCCTGGTCAAAGTGAGATTTGTTCCAATTTTTCATTTGCTTGGTGTGAATGAGTAGGTACAACCTCTACAACCATTTCAATCTTCATACTGCCTTGAAATGACTTGTGGTTTTGCCAGCAGCTATCCCTGAACTATGTTTGCCGAACCTCTCACGTAGTCACCAGTTCTTTCGGATTATCTTGTTACCAGCTGGACAGTACGGTCGGCACTCCACCCCTCTCTTAACTACTCCTTATTTTATTTTTCTGGCGATTATTGAGAGACCTGCTGATATGGATAATGGGGAGAACTGATCTGCAGGGCCATTTTATCGTCTTAACATTTAACCAGTACAACCTTAGAGGAGGGGGCCAATTCTAATGGGGATCCATAGATGTGACCATCATTATTTTTTTTCCTTCAATTGGCATCGGCCACTAGCCATATTGCCATGAAGCGTTTATTGTCAAATAGAATTTAAAAATTAATTAATTGTTTTAGTTTTTCGACTTTCTAGTTATGAGTATAAGATTTGAAGTAATGGAAATCCAAATCCAAAATGGTCGAACATGGCTCTGAGCCTCCAAGTTAAAAATGTAGTGTAGCAGCGCTATAAATGAAAGGATGGTGTTATGGCCGACACGAGGAGGAAGGTTGAAACATAGAGAATTTAATCATCTGGCACCTGCCTGCAATGGGTCACAAGGTTATGCATTTTCTCTCATATCCAATATTGCTCCCATTCCGCTTCTCTAAATGTAATAGGAGGTTATTTCTGTTATTACATCCTACAATAATTGAAAGTATTTTCCTTTCATAATGGTTCCACTCCAATTCGCCAGCTCTGGTATATTTTTCTCGATGGAAACCATAATATTGGATAAGAAAGGAAAGTTTAACCATGCGGGAGACAGCATATTTCGTACCCGTTTCTTGATATTTAGGTCCTCAACCTTAAGCAACCACAAACAGTTGGAGACTCATTCAGCATTATCTTAGAGTGACAAAGTGGATCTCCATTACATTGAAATTAATACCGAACGTTAGGTAGGAACAATTTGTTCATTTTGATCACTAACTAAACCTCTCATCATGACAGAAAAACTATCACCACCTAGGTAGGTATTCTCAAATCTCGAGTACCTACCTAGTATACATTTTTTGTTTTATAAACTATTGTTATATTTACTTTTATTTGTTTGAATTATGTACATCTACCAGTTTCTTCCATCGTTTCATCTATCGGAGATTTAAAAAAAGTTTGCCACGAGGAGCTAGCAGCTGCTAAATACTCGTATTTTCGACGGTGAAGCTTCTTCGATTGTCGGCGAGAACAGTTTTGAAAATTGAAAAAGTTCTTTCTTCGTTGACTGACGCAAGAGGGCAGAATCTCATGCTATTAGCTTTTGCGGGTGTCAATGGATCAATGACTCCAACAGCTCCTTCAAGGACAGTCCGTACTGTTTTGACTTTTTCCCAGCCAGGATTATTCTGGAGTAGCGAAGACGATTTCGGGAGCGAAAACGCATCCTTGCTAGCATTCCGCTTGTCTTCCAATGATCTGGCTGAGCTCGGGTCCTCTAGTTTCCAGGAATGCTGTAGCTCTCACCAAATCACCATAATGTGAGCTCACCAATGCCAACTCGGCCCATATTGAAGCAAGTGTCTCGACAGCAACAGAATCTTCAGAACCCAAAGAATCCACCACTGCCTTAATATTTTCGTAATTTTCAAAATCTAAAGTCGTACACGCATAAACTCCATTCTCGTGCTCAAATACTTTGGCCATGCCTTAACAAACGCACCAGTACATAAGTATCTGGGAGTCTTGTTGGATACCACCTATATACCACCTTCATCCGTCCAATTCGGAATTACAGTATTGGGATATGGGGAACATGCTCACGATCAGAGTTCAAGAGGGTCGATCAACAGCAAAACTCAATACTGCAAAAGACGCCTCAGCTCTTCTTCCTAACCCTGAAATATGCATTTAAACGCAAAAGAAAATATGCATTTTTGGAATCAGCTCATTGTGGAACGGATAAAATACCTTTGAACCTTTCAAATATCTGTTCCATTTGTTGGGTCGTTTTCTTTTGAGTGTCAATTTGAACTCAAGATGAACGAGCTCTTCTATAATTCAAGGAATGCACAAGATCCTTTTACTTCGATACAAAACGTTATCTTCATACAAGAAAAGGACAACGCACAATGACTGTAAGAGGTATACGATGAAAATGTTGTAATCGCATTTCGTTGTCGAGGCAGAGAAGCCCCAAAAAATCAGCTTCAACGCGGTTTTCGTGGAAAGTTTCCATTCGAGGCTTTACTTGCTTTTTTCTGGTCTGGTTGATTCAATCACGTACCGTGGATTCCTAAAAAAATTATTTTATCAAACAGGTGCTTTATGCAGTCTCCTCCATTAGGGATTCGTGTATTTACAATGTCGGACATGCTCTTCAGCTTTGTGTTATCGTTCCATATTCGAATTTCTGGCAAATTTCGAACTTCCATTGAGCCGAAATTTATAACAACCAACAATGATATGACAACAGTACTAAACATGTAATTTTACTTCCGGCTAAAAAATGGAGCTAGTTGATTCTCCAAAAAACGTGGGCAACGATTGCTCCTTCTTCACGATCTGAAGCCATGGAATTTACACAAGGAGGAAAATTACAAAAGCTTACACAAAGAGGAAAAATCGCGTTCAGAAACAAGACTAATATATGAAATTCAAAGAATTTATCGCACTATGTTCCCTCTGGGGCGAATGTAGGGAAGGAGTGTGTTGGGTGGGATTCGCTGAGAAAAGGTGTTGTGTTGAAGCGAGGTACAGGCACTTTTGCTCCCTATGAATGAGTCCCGTCCAGGTTGTCCTGATCAGCGTTAGATCCAGTACAGCGATGAACACTGAAATTGTACACTGACCATTGTGGGCGCTGGTCCAGCGATCACCTTAATTTCAGGATTGAAGTGACTGGTAGCTCAATCGGCAGACATATCGATGGCATCCGATGATAACCTGGTAATAAAATTGGGTAATTTCACAGGAGATCCAAAAAACGGATTATTTATGTGATAATAATTATAAACTGGATGTTTGAATTATTCAAACCACTGTTTCGAAAGAAATATCGATTTGATAGCAAAAGAAAGGGGATGAAGTCCCAATGCTTAAGGGTTCTTGGGCAAAGGGAAAAAATATTTGAATTATGGAAACGGCTTCAATAGGACGTAACACAACACAAGAAAGAAAGAAATCTTCAATAATAAACCATTGGAATCGCCCAAGACAAAAAAGTTGATTCGAATAGCACATGTTTATCAAATATCGAATTAATTATAATTAATATTTATTAATCCATTATTAATAACTAGGAATAATTATTTATCATTACCCAACTATAATTAATGAAAATTTACACTACTTGGTAATAATGCTCGTACGTGATAAAAAGTGATAATTCATAATAATAATTAATACTAATTAATCTATGATTTTGGGTTGTAGACAGAAGGAAGATCTGCAAAAGAAGATAATAAACCGTTGTGTCAAGAATGCAGAGTTTTAACATCTATTGTGAGCTTATTTTCTGGACAAGCCTTGTATCTGTACGCGGAATATGTTTATAGAAATTCGTTAATCCATAATTTCTATCCAAGATATGAGGTATGAGGTCATGACGGTACCTGAGTATGAAGTCTTCTATAAAACCACTTGAGCTGTTTGTGCTTTGAACGATAACCTCTGAATTTGATACCATTGCGCACTTGGAACACACCCAGTGGGGCCAATATGATGTTGGTTACTACAATATTCACATCGCATTAGATTCACACTAATATGCTTCTCTGCTAAACGATTAATGTGACACTTCGAAATCCTTGTTGCAGGTTCCTCTTGGGACGATGGATTTTCGCCCCTTGGTTCTGCCCAGTTGTACTGACTATGCAGCATGTTTCTGTATTTGTATCGGTGTACACGCTAGCTGCCATAGCCATAGACAGGTAAGGTTTTCATTCTCGTCAAAAGATACTCCCCTCCATCATCTTCTTGCTTTGAATTTGATATTGCATTGGGGGAACGTTCCTTATTTTTAGACTGCTAAACCATGATAAACAGGTACTTCTGCCATAACCTTCTTTACGTTTGAATGATGAATTTCAGTAAAATTGGTGGTAAAAAGAAGATTTCTTTTAAAGTTAAGACGCATCATAGCGTATAAAATGTTTTGGGGGTTATGAGTTATTTACCTTCCGAGATCCTGATGTTGCGTCTTAACACTTAGTATGATTGAGAGTGTATTTTCACTCTATTGATCTATAGAGACACTAAAATACCAAGACTAAACCCCCTTTGTGAGTTTAGCCATTTCTGACCAAATTCCAGAGCAGTACTTGATGAACCATTGCGGACACACCCAAACTAATTCATTTTGAACTATCACATTCACACGTACCACACAATCAAACTTAAAGTGCCTTGTACACTAATTTTCCAGGTACAAAGCGATAACGAATCCATTGGGTAACCGAATGACTGCATCGAGGAACAAAGTCGTCATTGCCAGTATTTGGATTTGCTCATTCTTCCTATCATCAGTTCAATTACTCGTATCCAGGGCGAGACCCTTTCGTTATGATAACCAGTAAGTGGATGTTTCAAAATGTATAAATTCTAGGTGTGCATCAGTTCATAGGACACGCTCTTCAGTTACCTATTTGAAAAAAGGGGATCCTACTAATCCAAATAATTACCGGCCGATTTCATAGTTGTCCATAATAGGGATCGAAAGTGTAGCGAAACCTATTTTGTACGTTAGGTAGTTTGGGTTTAGGAAGGGAAAAAGTCCAAATGACGCGATAGGTCTCCAAAAGCAAGAAAGATGTTGACTCAGGACATAAAGTTATTGTAATTTACATGGATTTATTTTCCACAGCAGACTTCAAGCAATTACGTATACATGAGTGAATAAGAGGTTCGTTAAGTGGTCGGCAAGTTACTTGGAAAATAGAAAACAATCGGTAAAGATAGGAACGATAGGTCGACCAACAGCGAAGCTCGGGACTGGTCCTTTGGAATTGCCATAGGAACCTGTCTGGGCCCGATCTCCTTTTTCCTGTGTATTTACCGTTTACTGGACAGGGATTTAGGGAGGGGTCTGCATATCCTTTGCAGATGACACTTCTTTGATTGTCACTGGTAGGTGCTGTGTGTCGGCGAAGGAGAAAGTGAAAAGGAGTTAATTACAAGTTATCGCTTGTTATATGTATCATCATGTACTTAGCCCAGGAAAGTTAGTGCAATAAAGGGCTCTGGGTTCCACAATTTGCTCGAGAGCAGGAAATCGTTTTAATCCCTCTTGAGGTTTCTGAACAACGCGTATATGAGTTTGTGACGGTTTCAAATTTGAGACCCTAAAAACAGCAAAATTTTCGCACTTTTTCGAGTTTTTTTTTGTTAAGTTTCGTATAACTCGAAAAGTTTGCATCCTACAGAAAATGTTACTCAGTTTTTGTTCAAGGAGCATTGAGCGTTGAATGGCGTTTCGTCGCAATGGCCTGTCAAAGACTGGCAATTCTCTCCAACTTCGTTAAAAAGTTGACTACCCTCAACTTCTAACGACTGCTCCGATTAAAAAATGTCATGACCCCAATGATGTCGATTTAAATTTAAACCAGGTGTTTCTATAAACATGAAATTCGCTCACTCCAGTGCTGAGATATCCATTTTAAACCAAAAAAATAAAGTAAACGCCAAAGTAAAGCGCGGAAATCCGAGAGCAACGATGTAAACAACAATAAGGTGGCCATCTCGGGCGTCATATAACTAGTTTATAACATCATACTGTCTTTGAGTGGCAAATATTAGTAAATTCTAAACGCTCAATCGCACAACTCTCTTGACTAATCAGATCGCAGAATCAATTTCTTGCAGAGTACAGCTCATCTGCAGTGGTGTTGAAGTGAATTAATCAAACTATAGTTTTAAGACAAACAATACTGTTGATGGAACAGACACGAATGAATTCGGATGTTGGGTGTGGGTTATAAAAACCAAAGCCCATATGCAACAAGTGGTTCACAACCGGTGAACCACATGTGAATTTTGAACTGGAGATCGATTTCCCATTACGCCCCTCAAGTGAGCGTCTGATGACCTAATGCTTGAGAACAAGCTTCATGCTTCACTCTTGGAGTCGATTTGGTTAAGAAATCCGCTGGCATACTTTTAGATGGCGTATATTCCAGCTTTACCATTTTTTCTTCTACAGCTTCTCGGATGAACGTCTGACGTATATCAGTGTGTTTAGGTCGACCATGGTGTGTGGGATTTTCTAACAAATCAAGTGCACCTTGATTCTCGTTTTTCAGCACGTGCACGTTAATCAGCACGTTTGATTATAGTGATTGATTTTAGCTCTTTAGCTCTACCACTCTTATCCATCAGCATCGTCTTTATTACATCAACACTAATCAGTTAGTGTTATTACACTAATATTTTGAATTAATTCGACGCGTAACTGGCCTCAACTCCCTTTACACAACTGTTACACTGCCTGAAGCTATAATGTAACCACTATTATAAATAGCAAACATGTTTCTACCGTGCAAAATACCCTTTCGTATAACGAGGTGACAAGTTTTGGTCCCATGGCCCGTAATAACTTTTGTATCCGCCCCATAAATTATTAAAACCGTCAGGGGAGTGAGTCACAATACATTACTGCTGTGTTTCTGAGTAATTCACCTCCCAACAAAACGTAATTTCGCTTATTTGACTGTCGGTAATTATTAAGGGAAGTCACGTCTTGAAGAGTCAGCACAATTTTCGCCCTCTGAAATAAATTACTACTTCCAGGGAACAGAGTTACGTCCAACAGAAAGTGTTGGTGCGACAATTTTGTTGGATAATCTTGGAATGAAAAGCGTTTACTCAGGTGGTTTCAAGGTTCGTTTTCTATTATCTAATTTTCTTGCCACAATTGAAACTATTCCTTCTGTGAAATCCCTGTTATTTCGTGGCCAACTACCCGTCAAAGCTTATTTAATTGAAACTGGATCAACTTTGGTTCCGATCAACTTTGATTAAGTACGTAGGTTCCGAAAATCGAATTAAAAAACAAATCCATCCAATTTTTTCGAATTCGATTTTTGGAATCCACGTGGCTTGAAACGTAAACCCTCAAATTTTGAGGGGGGTAATTTTTTTTCTTGGTCGATTACAAAGGTTCATGTTCGAAGATAATAAACCAAAATCCGTCCGTCCGCCGTCTGCGGCACTTTGCCCAGTAAGCGTTGAGCAAAAATTGCGAAATTTGGTTTAAAGGTTCGGACCAACCCCACAATTATCCTTGAAAATTTTCATAACCCTTGGCCAAGGGTAAGGGGTTCAAATAGCACATGGTTCTCAGATATCGAGTGAATTCATAATAATTAATAATAATTATCAATCATTATTAAAAATAATTCATAAACATTATTAATAACTAACAATAATTAATAATCATTTTAACTACTTGTTTTTCAAGTTCCCGATGAGCTAGGGATTTGAAATTTTAAATATAAGTCAGAACTGGATGAAAATGCAATATTCACTCGGTTTCCTGACTGTACAATTGTTTAAACAAATTAAATTTGGATGTTGAGCTAGAGTTTTGAAATTTTAAACATGGGTCGTAGATAGATGACAATGCAATATTCACTCGGTATCATGACTGTAAAATTGTTTAAACAATACCTATGTGTTTAAACAAATTAAATTTGGCTGTTGAGTTAGAGTTTTGACATTTTAATCATGGGTCGAGGATGGAAGACAATTCACTCGGTTTCTTGTTTGTAAAATTGTTTTAAAAAAAACCTATTTGCTCAAACAGATTAAATTTGGATCATAAGCTTGTGACTTGTAATTTTAAACATGGGTCGTGGATGGATGACAGTGCAATATTCACTCGGTTTCATCCATCATTTGGTGAATTATACAGAAGAGTGATCTGCACACAGAAGATAATAAACCGTTGTGTCAAGAATTCGCAGAATTATTAATGATGGAGTCCTTCGAGGCGGACATAGACAAATAAACACGTGTATTTCACCTCTTGGCACTTGGAATTTATCGTGGATAATATAAAGTTACTGAATGCGGATATTCAAGTATCAGAGAAAGAATCTGACCCTCCACTCCAGACAACCTCATTTGTAAACATAATGCATATAATAATTATTATTACAGTACATCGTTTGACCGGATAGTTTACTAATAGATTATGCACCAAATTTGAATAGCTAATTGAATAGCGTCTTACATATATGCACTAGAAATGTTAATTTCATTTTACATAATACTATTGGTCTATTATAATGGCTCCGATACCATCTTACATACTGAGCATTCCACAACGGTATGCATCGAGGACAATCGGGATTCATTGTAATAATCACTCCTTTTCACGAATACCCTTTTTGGTTTATTATCTTCGATAATGAACCATTGGAATCGCCCAAAGACAATCTTTGAGCCGTCATTGTGAACGAACGGCTGGTCCTACAAAGCTGCGGATGGTCTTAAAAAATTCTACGGAACAAACTCTATCTAAATATGAAATAAAAAACATACGTTCTATATGAATATTTCGAGATATGATATTTTCAAATTATCAAAATTTGTTTTGAACCCCTTCCCCTTGACCTAGGGTTCTGAAAAGTTTCGAGGACCATTGTGGGGCTGGTCGAAACCCATAAAAAAATTTCCTAATTTTAGCTCAACGCTAACTGGGCAAAGTGGCGCGGACGGCGTACGGCGGACGGACGGATTTTTTTTTATTCGATTTTCTGAATCTACGTATCTTGAAACGTAAACCAACAAATTTTGAGGGGGGGTTAAACAAATTTTTTCTTTGGGCGATTCCAATGGTTCATTATCGAAGATAATAAACCAAAAATCCGTCCGTCCGCCGTACGCCGTCCCCCGTACGCCGTACGCCGTCCCCCGTCCGCCGTCCGCGCCACTTTGCCCAGTTAGCGTTGAGCTAAAATTACGACATTTGGTTTCTGGGTTTGGACCAGCCCCACAATGATCCTCGAAACTTTTCATAACCCTAGGTCAAGGGGAAGGGGTTCAAAACGAACTTTGAAATTTCGACAATGTCATATCTCTAAAATTTCTCAAGAAACGGTGTAATTTTTAGTTCACTTTTGAATGACCTGAATTACGAATCTTTTAAGACCAATTGGATTTTTGTGCGACCAGCCGTTCGTTCACAGTGAGCGCGCAAAGGTTTAGGAAAAACACTAAACTTCTCGTCGAAAACGGCCGTTAGGTGGGTCCCGGGTAGCCGCCCAGAATAAAACTGCCTTTTTTCATCTTCCAGGTAAACTACAGTCTAGAAATTTTAACCGTCAGTCGGGGATAGACCACATTGCAATATTCACTCGGTTTCTCATCTGTAAAATTGTTTAAATAATACCTTTTTGTAATAATACAAATTAAATTTTGATGCTGAGCTATTGACTTGAAATTTTAAAAATAGGTCAGAACTGGATCACAATGCAATATTCACTCGGTTTCTTGTCTGTAAAATTGTTTAAATAATACCTATTTGTTTAAACAAATTAAATTTTGATGATGAGCTAGATACTTGAAATTTTAAATATAGGTCAGAAATGGATGACATTTCAATATTCACACGGTTTTTTTCTCATTGCAAACCTGTTCATTGTGTACCCAAGATCCTTCCCTATAAGACCTGGCAGCGGGAAATATTATTCAACATGGTTTGAAAAGGGAAAAACAAGTTTTGTAAAAAATCCCAATGCTCTAGGTAGTAGTCGATACCAGTGACCAACATTTTCTTCAGTAGTCAACATGGTTTTGCACTAGTAGTCGACCTACATGTGTTAGAAGTCGACAGTACCACTTGAGTCAGTAGTCGACAGGTTTCGTCATTCCATCGTTTTCGAATTTTACGACATCTAAATAAAATACATTCAACTGTGAATCGGAACTTGAAAATAGATTAATAAGATGTAATAAAGTAGTTATCGGACTTTTTATTTGCAAACAGCTCATTATCAGTCTCAAATTGCAATAAGTACTTAAGTAAAAAGGTATGAAAACTATAGTCGAAAACTCATTGTCAGAAAATTGACATTACAGTTGGGCTTAGGTACCTATTTACATATTTGTTTGACATTTTCATGTCTTTGCTTTGGCACATAAACTGAAACGGGAAAAATTTGTTCCCTTGATTCACCCTTTCCCTCAGATCACGTCAGAACACAAGCGACCGGCGGGCCATTACGTCAGAGCCTATGACGCACGAGTGTATGACGTAAGACGGCTGGCAAGAGGCCAACTAGTACGTCAGAGCCTATGACGCACGAGCGTATGACGTAAGACGGCTGGCAGGAGGCCAACAAGTACGTCAGAGCCTATGACGCAAGAGCGTATGACGTAAGACGGCTGGCAGGAGGCCAACAAGTACGTCAGAGCCTATAACGCACGAGCGTATGACGTAAGACGGCTGGCAGGAGGCCAACAAGTACGTCAGAGCCTATGACGCACGAGCGTATGACGTAAGACGGCCGGCAGGAGGCCAACTAGTGCGTCAGAGCCTATGACGCACGAGCGTATGACGTAAGACGGCTGGCAGGAGGCTAACTAGTGCGTCAGAGCCTATGACGCACGAGCGTATGACGTAAGACGGCTGGCAGGTGGCCAACAAGTACGTCAGAGCCTATGACGCACGAGCGTATGACGTAGGACGGCTGGCAGGAGATTAACTAGTGCGTCAGAGCCTATGACGCACGAGCGTATGACGTAAGACAGCTGGCAGGAGGCCAACAAGTACGTCAGAGCCTATGACGCACGAGCGTATGACGTAATACGGCTGGCAGGAGGGCAACTAGTGCGTCATACGACGAGACCTTTTATGTCTCTGCGCCCCCTCCCACACCCACACCGCGTACCTCGTACTTCATTTTGGTTTATTATCTTCGATAATGAACCATTGGAATCGCTCAAAGAAAAAAAAATTTCAACCCCCCTCAAAATTTGTTGGTTTACGTTTCAAGATACGTAGATTCAGAAAATCGAATAAAACTCTGCAAATAAACTCTGCAAATTCTTGACACAACGGTTCATTATCTTCTTTGTACAGATCACACTTCTGTCTAGATCACTAGGTCTAAATTTCTAGATCCGAAATGTTAGATTAATTATTATTATCAATTATCACTAATTATTAACAATTTTATCAAGTACCTAGTGAAAATTATTATAATTTATTGTTAGGTATTAATAATTCGTATTTATTATTAATAATAATTATTAATTATTATGATTAATTAATACGATATAATTCTGGGGTTTTTAATCCTACGTCGTTAATAATTTTTCTATAAAAGAAGTACCTACCAACAAACATTCGAAATTACCTTCATTTCCGTAGCACGAAACGCACCTCAGAACAACAAACTCGACATCACTTAAGCCATATGATGTTCCAAAGAGCTTGTTAGTATGAAAATGGGCCTGTATTTCAACAGTTTGATTCACGATCGTGTTGTGAGGCACAATCTTTGAGCCGTCATTGTGAACGAACGGCTGGTCGTACAAAGCTGCGGATGGTCTTAAAAAATTGTACGGAACAAACTCTATCTAAATATGAAATAAAAAACATACCGTTCTATATGAATTTTTCGGGATATGAGATTTTCAAATTTTCAAAATTCGTTTTGAACCCCTTCCCCTTGACCTAGGGTTATGAAAAGTTCCGAGGACCATTGTGGGGCTGGTCCAAACCCAGAAACCAAATTTCTAATTTTAACTCAACGCTAACTGGGCAAAGTGCCGCGGACGGCATACGGCGGACGGACGGATTTTTTTTTTTATTCGATTTTCTGAATCTACGTATCTTGAAACGTAAACCAACAAATTTTGAGGGGGGGTTAAAATTTTTTTTTCTTTGGGCGATTCCAATGGTTCATTATCGAAGATAATAAACCAAAAATGAAGTACGAGGTACGTGGTGTGGGTGTGGGAGGGGGCGGAGAGACATAAAATGTTCCTCGTGGTTGAGTACTTGTACGAAAGCTGTACATTTCATGTACAGTTTCTTCGAAAATTCGCTCTTATAGTCATGCTGCATGACTGGGGACCTTTTATCTCAGGTTGATACCACCGAAACAGAAACACTGTACTGAGAGTGAGAGTTACACCGATAACCCGCACACCGATGTATGCATAAGGGATCTACTAACATTTTCTTGTTTACTCAATCTTTATGTTGCTTATGTATCCCAACCGTTGTATAACGCTATTTACTGAAGTGTTTTCCTCAATAAAAGATTTATTAGATGCCGATGGGCAGACTGACCAATTTGGGTGGACAAAAATCTGAAACTCGGAGATCCTTTAGGAAATTTCACGGTGATCACGAAAGTAGTGATGAAGAAAAGGGGGTTTCAGATATCTGCCTCCCTCTGGCCCCTTTGACGTCATCACCTCTCTTCGCTACCGCCCGATCATCTAGCCAGCCAGCCCTCTGACGTCATAGGCGCTTACGGCATAGGCTTTGACGTACTAGTTGGCCTCCGGCCAGCCGTCTAACGTCATACGCTCGTACGTCATAGACTCTGACGTAGTGGGCCGCCGGTCGCTTGTGTTCTGACGTGATCTGAGGGAAAGGGTGAATCAAGGGAATTTGGTAATTTCATACTGATGGTAAATTCTCGAAAACAGGGGATGCTAGCCACAATGTACAAGTGTTGTTGCATTGTTGATTTTTTTTTTTCAATCGATTTGGCTTTTTGCATGTTTTTGATGAAAAAACTTTTGGCCGGCCACGTCCTTCTTCGATCTCAGCCTTAGTATTTTTTTTAATTATTATTCAGGAATATAACAGTAACTTGTTAGAGGATGTACTAGTTTAGTCCATGAACCTCCTAGTATAGCCGATTACTGTTCGTACTGAACTGCTTTACGCATCACATAACGTAGACAACACGTAACAGTAATAACATCAAGAAGGGTGGTAACAATAAGTACAATGTTAGTAGATAATAGGTAACACGAGTAGTACGACTAAAAACAGTGTATTGACTCGACGTTAATTATCACGCTGATTATTTGGGAGGTTCCAATTAAAGCCCTCGGCGAAGTCATAATAGTGTTTCCGCTTGAGGTGTTGGGATAAGGGTCGATCGTGAGGTTTTTTTATTGATGAGCAGATTCGGATGGGAAGAAGCTTTTCGATAGGAAGTGGAGTATTTGGCAATCAAGCAATCATTGACTGTTGGTACTTCAAGATCCTTGTGAAGCCTTAGTAACTCTTTGAAATTTGGGAGGTGTCACTATCATGAAAGTCGAGATATCCTGCCACAAAGTTAGTGGTCATTGAACATTAGGGCTGGGCTTCGCTTATTTTTGGCTCTCTGGTGAGGGGGGGGGAGGCGTGATCACCGTGAATCCTCCCCCCCCTCTTTATCCGCAACTGTCGCCCAGTAGATTCATTTTCAAGGCTAAGGGCGAGTCCAACATTGACTCGATCTTTCTTACGATTTGTCTTATTTTTTTAGTTAGAAAAACTGTATTGTTCAAGTTTGAACATGTCAATTGGGGGTGGTGGAAAAAATTCCTCTGAAGAGAAGCCCTCTAATTGGCAGGGAACTTGATCCGGTTGATTGTTCGGTAGGCTGGTTATTAGCTGGATTGTATGATGTGTCATAGTGTTGTGAAGGTCCCTATAATTGTGTTGGATGTTGCTGACTTGATGAAACGAAGCACCCGGTTCTGAGTGGCCTGCATCCTGTTGACATGTACAATGGCAGCTGACCTCCCCAGAATCAGCAACCGTTGGCTCATATTGGTCAGGTAAATCAGTCGACGTATGAGAGAAGTAGACTGAATCTGTGGTCAAGGAGGTGTGTAAGGCCTTTGATGCCTCGTCATACTTTGCCTACCAAGTATTTTGGTCTATCAAGTCAGACGTTGCTCCAAATGAAGGCCGAGGTACCTTACGATAATGGGTATTCTGAAGCACCAAACCGCTGTTGCGTTGTCTTTTTTTTTCTAATATTCGGATTCGCGAATCTTGAAACGTAAAACCACCCACCAACTTGAGTGGAAAATGTGAAAATTGTTTCCTTGGTCGATTCCACTGGTTAAACACGTATTTTTACCCCCAACTTCCACAAGTTTGTTCAATCGTCCTGCACAGTGAGCTTTGATTAACATTAAATGCAATCAAGTCATTTGACAGCTCTCGTTTATTTGTTGATTACATCGCCTCATTCGCCCGTCCAAACCAGATTAATCAAATTGATTTATACTCGTATTACTTCCTCCGGCCGTTTCAGGAGGTTCCAATCACACACCTCTGCAATCGAATTTCGATCGCAAATCATAATTGCGTGTCAGTTCGGCCGTCATATTCCAAAACACAGAGTAATTTGTTGTCCCGCTCTCTGCCCAAAAATTGGATGAAACTTTGTGTTAGGTACTCGAAGAATAGGCCATAAATAATAAGTCCAAAATTTCTTGTTTTTCTTACCTCAATGCTAATGCTAATTGAAAATTACAATCGACAGATTTATATTAATAGAAAGATGGCAACGTGTGGTATGTCACATTTTCTATATTTTTCAGGAAAGCAATTTCAAAGTTTAGCCAGCCCTGAACAAATGGCAAAATGCTTCAATATTGTTTTTTCTTCGCTAGTTAAGTACCGTAACTAGCTGCTTATGACATAATAATATTACTACCCATCCAAAAAATTACAAATTGCAGCAATAAGTGATTGTGGAAATCGGCGAAACAGTAAATGGTGTATGACATATTATGTCATACGCAGCTAGTTCACACATGTCTGGAATCCGCTTGGAATACTGTAACATCTCAAAAAGCCAATATTTTGGGGATCTGGTCTTGAAGGTTTTAATGCATGTGGTACTCTAGTCGTTACGGCATTATTATATTGATCGGATATATAATAATGCCGTAACGACTAGAGTACCACATGCATTAAATTAAAACCTTCAAGACCAGATCCCCAAAATATTGGCTTTTTGAGATGTTACAGTATTCCACGACGGGTGCGATGTGTGATTTTGCCACCTTCCAAGTTTACTGTTTTGCCGATTACCACAATCAATAAGTCTTATTGCTGCAATTTGTAATTTTTTGGATGGGTAGTAGATAAAAACAAATAATAAAAACTCTGCAAATTCTTGACACAACGGTTCATTATCTTCTTTGTACAGATCAGCCTTCTGTCTAGATCACTAGGTCTAAATGTCTAGATCCTAAATGTTAGATTAATTATTATTATCAATAATCACTAATTATTAACAATTTTATCAAGTACCTAGTGAAAATTATTATAATTTATTGTTAGGTATTAATAATTCGTATTTATTATTAATAATAATTATTATTAATTATGATCAATTAATACGATATAATTCTGGGGTTTTTAATACTACGTCGGTAATAATTTTTCTATAAAAGAAGTACCTACCAACAAACATTCGAAATTACCTTCATTTCAGTAGCACGAAACGCACCTCAGAACAACAAACTCGACATCACTTAAGCCATATGATGTTCCAAAGAGCTTGTTAGTATGAAAATGGACCTGTATTTCAACAGTTTGAGTCACGATCGTGTTGTGAGGCACAATCTTTGAGCCGTCATTGTGAACGAACGGCTGGTCGTACAAAGCTGCGGATGGTCTTAAAAAATTCTACGGAACAAACTCTAGCTAAATATGAAATAAAAAACATACCGTTCTATATGAATTTTTCGAGATATGAGATTTTCAAATTTTCAAAATTCGTTTTGAACCCCTTCCCCTTGACCTAGGGTTCTGAAAAGTTTCGAGGACCATTGTGGGGTTGGTCGAAACCCATAAAAAAAATTTCGTAATTTTAACTCAACGCTAACTGGGCAAAGTGGCGCGGACGGCGTACGGCGGACGGCGTACGGCGTACGGCGGACGGACGGATTTTTTTTTATTCGATTTTCTGAATCTACGTATCTTGAAACGTAAACCAACAAATTTTGAGGGGGGGTTAAAAAAATTTTTTCTTTGGGCGATTCCAATGGTTCATTATCGAAGATAATAAACCAAAATACTAATGGGTGATGAAAAAGCACTTTAAAACTCTGAATGTAACAGTATGTTTGTAAAGATATTTGTTTATTTGCCATTGAGAAGGAAACAAAGCAGTATCCAATTGAAAAAGAGGAAGACAAAAAATAAAGAAAAGTTATTGTAAGACCTCAGAGTCCGTATTGCATTTGTTGAGATGAATTTCTGATGAGATGTATTTCTGACAAACAGCAAGGAGAAGGCGTAAACGTCCTCTGTAGCCATCGGGGTAGACGCGGAAGTTGTTTCTTTGGACAGGCACTGTTTCCCAAATGAATACCAATCACTTGAGTCATTATTGACAAGTATCCCCAATGAGTTTTTTTGCACGCTCAATTACCGTTTGGTCGCTGTCGCATTCAAGCCTGGCAAGAGGAACTTCTGGTCGATGACTTTTAGGGATGGTTTCATTTTTATTGCGTAGGTAGCTGAACATGGCAGCGACGTATGCATTTCAATTTTGTCTGTGTTTTGACATGAGAAACTATAAATTAATTTACCTACCCATGTCGAAAGATGGACGCTTTCATTTTCTACTGCAATCCAATATTTAAACCTCCACCACGTCACTTTCTGCCTTCTCTGATATTCAAATATTGGCGATGGCAACACATCATATTATTACTATTATATTACTACTTTCGTATTATTACTATTATCATAATCTTACCGGCAGATGCTATAATAAACTTAGGGACCGAAAATACCGATTTCGGAAAAAAAGGTGACTTATCACGCTTTGCCATCTTTCTAAAGCCTTAATAAAATCAATATAAGCCCCTGGGTAGTTTTCCTCGAATGTCTCCATAGTTTTCCAGTAGATATGCTGCTCCATATAATAGAGTTGCTGGCGGACAGGGTTGTGATCCTTTCACGAATTCTCGGCCAGGGACTTAACATGCAATGAAGGAGACGATAAGGTACCGTAGGAAGGAAGGAGGGCAAGCGTAAATGGACGGTTACTATGGAGCCAACTACCCAAGTTGGAGGGCTTTATCCAGTAAAGAGATTTGAGTTCGGTACTTTTACTTCTCAAAAAGATTTGTAGAGATGATGGCCCTCGCCATCTCTACAAATCTTTTTACCAACGAGAATTTTCACGGGTTTCAAAATGGCTCAAACGAGCGGGAAGGTCTCTACTGAGCTCTTTATCCAAGTTTTCTCGCCTGCTTTCTGTCGTTGAGGCCGTTCTTTCCCATATCGGCTGCCGTCCTCCCCATCGGATAACCCATTTCCTATTCTACGTGTCATAAGATCCCGTTCATCACTTAGTTTGTTTACATCTTTACGAGCCCAAATTTGGTGTGGGAGCTCGAAATTATTCTCAGAAAGTATTCTATTTCATATTTCAAAACTTCCTCCTTTTTTGGGTAAATATTTAGTTGGGAGATATCGCAATTCTGAACTGAGGTGTTAAGGATTTTGATGTTCGAGAGAAAAATCATACAAACTCAAAATTTGTAAATACATGAATTTAGTTGAAGTGATATTGCGAAAAAATTAGGGCGATAAAGAAAAACAGAGACCACTATGATAGCAATGTTATAGAGGTAATTTTACGTCGCACTGTCAAACTGAATATCCCACACGTTTTGGAGGATCTTATCATTCCTCCCAATCAACCTAATCTTTGTTACGTTTGTAGGGTCCAAGTCAGGTTGAGTAGGGATAACCCTTAATCAGGCGGGTATGATTATGGTGTACGTGGCTTATGAATGATGCCTGCACGTATACATGATGGTATAGACTCCGGATTTTATTTATAGGACGACCAATTTAAGTAATTCTTGCAAAATTCGAAGAAAGTGTCTCATGAACACATACCTAAATGTATACAATCCATTAGAAAATTATTATCACACTCACCCAACTGTATTTTGATACTTCTTAACCTGACAACCCTAACAAAGTTGACTTGTTATTCCAGAATTTATTACGACTGCACCGAAGACTGGGAAACGCCCGAAGAGGGTCAGGTGTACACAGTTTTCATTTTTTGCGTCAGTTTCTTCCTGCCACTGCTTTCGTTGGGCTTCACGTATTTAATCATCGGCCTCAAGCTGTGGAGGCGCCACGTACCAGGGAACGCTAACAGCGCTCGGGACACCATCGCAGTCCGAGCCAAATGGAAAGTGAGTTTTTCCTTTTATTTTCTCTCAGCTGACCCGACTATATTATATTCGGTGTTACATTCCTCTCGTATCGTGTATGTTTCCGAGAAAGGTTTTTTCCGTCATTTGTTCTTTATTCCACTGCGTTTTTCTACCGAGCCTTCTCGTGCATTTCTCTCAGATACTGAGTTCCTGCAGCCCCATTGCGGTACAATCGTACGAGTATAAATCCTTCTGAACGAAAAGTCGATGTATGCATATCTGAATCTTAGAATGGAAATAAACAGTTTAGTTACTGTCTGTAAATATACCCCTGAAAGTGAGCGTTTTTGAAAGAGCGGTACACTTCCTCTTGCGTATTCTCAGAATGGATGATAGCCGTTGGCTAAAATTATGCTTAAGGTACCTTGCCGGACACCACATGTCTAGCCACAGCTCTTTAGACTATAACTGGGTCTCAAAACTGGACTCCGTCTTCGTGTCGTTGGCGCAGTCTTCGACTGGGGCAATATAAGCTATGAGGAAATCAAAGCCACGCATAAGGACCTCATTGCTAGGTTCAGCAATCACTGCTGCAGCTCCGACGTACAAAGGGCCATGAACACCGGGTTTAGCGTCTTATAACGCTCTATTGTAGTGTACATTAGTCGCGAAGGATATCTACAGTTGGGCGGCATCATAGCACAATTCCGTCTGGCGGCCCATTGCTGCTTGTTCAATAACACATAATATGTGTTATTGAACAGATATTATCTGTAAAGGTCTAATTACACGTGCCGAGTCCTAGGCCGACACAGTGCATTCGGCCATCTTTTATATTCGCGGCCGAATAGGGCCCCCACCGCTGATTCCTCGCTTGCCTTTTTTTTTTTTGTTATCACATGGTTATCACAAATTTTGTTTCCGTTTGATATGTCGTGGTGTCATGTTGTTGACGCGTTAGCTTGGAAACCGTCCACAAACGACGCGGATCACTGACTGTCTCTTGCCAGCCCTGGCAGCAGTATAATCACCTACTTGCCCATCGTACTCGGTTGGCCCTGCACTGACTAATGAATTATGTAAAGGAATGAATCTCAGTTTGTCTCCGAGCGTTGACCTAATAAATGCTGGGCGTAGCAATCAATAAGTGTCTTACTTTGTTGCAGATAATCAAAATGTTACTTACGATTGTGATACTATTCGCTCTCTGTTGGCTGCCTTTACAACTCTTCATCCTCGCCTTCTACTTCTACCCAGAGCTGGCCAAGTACGACACCGACCAACGTCGGAACGTCTACGCTATTTCTTACTTCGCATGTCTGTGGCTGGCCAATGCGAACAGCTGCGTCAACCCACTCATCTACAGTTTCATGAGTGAAAATTTTAGGGTGAGTCAATTTTTGTCAAATTGAGTAGTTTTTCTGAATTATTGTCACCCTGCTGAGTCATTCGAATTAGCTTCAACTGGAGTCAGCTTCATCTGCTATACCTACTTCTAGGTTCGTTATGTTCATGTTTGTGAAAAATAATTTAGAAGGACTGATTAGAAGATATGTATTTCGTTGCTAAAGAATCCACATAATATGTGGTATTTAACATTTGCCAAAAAAGGTTTTGACTGATTCCATGATGAAATCTCACACCTTCCAAAAAAAAAAAATAAATAAATAAACTTACTCGGGCTCTATTACCGCTAGAGAACGCTCAAAATCTATGAAATCTTCACATGTGTTGTGCGAATTGTTTTGACGAAATGAGCTATCTAACTACCTCACGACTGTGTTCAGCTGTCAAAAAGCACAAGAAAGAATCCTGGCCCATACTGCTCACACTGGTTCATATTGGTCGAGGCAAATTAGTGCTATGGCTTCCACAAATTGCTCAATAGCTGGAAATCGTTTAAACCCTCTTGGGGGCCCCGAATAATACATAATATGTATTATGTATATAATATTATAATATGTACATAATATTATTATGTATACATGGGGTATATGAGTTTGCGACGGTTTCTAGCTTGTGCTTCAGATTTGAAAGCCTAAAAACCACGAGCTTTTGCACTTTCTTCTGTTTTTCGTATAAGTTTCGTATAACTCGAAAAGTAGGTACGTATCCTACAGAAAATGTCACTCAGTTGCGCTGTCATGTTCAGAGAACGTTAAGTGTCAGGCAAATTGTAGACGCCGAGCGGGAAAATGGTCCCGTGATATCTTCTCATATCTCAGTAAAGAGATTTGATTCCCTACAACTGTCATTATGATGGAAATGGTTGGAAAACGAACGCCGTTTTCCCTCTTATTTGATGGAATTCAGTGTGTATGTGGCTATGTACGGCGCTGCCCTTAAACATCTACAGTCTGATGTGTTTTAATATATAAAATGTTTCTCCCTGTTTTCGATACTCTTGTTCTATTTACATGGTTGCTATCCTATTATACTCGTAGTTAAGTCCTGTGGTTAGAGATGAGGTCTGGTTTGGGATGAGGACCGGTCATGTCTGGTCGAAGGTTACGGAAGTTAAGGGATGGTTCATCTGAAAAGCCTCGACCAGTCAAAATAGGTGATCGGATTGAGTAAAGACGAGTAGTTTCAACAAATAAAGTATATAACGTCCGACCTAACCCCCGGCGAGCAAATATTTGAAAGCTCGGCCTCATTGGTTCATCGCCTCTGGGTACATTATTTCGATTAAACCTTTGCAATATACCCTGGAACTTGCACTGAGTCCATTTTCCCGGTTTTCTCGACCCTTGTCGCTAGTTATCTGGAGAGAGTCAAATGATTAAACCTTGTAACAGAATGTATAATCCTACAAGTAGCATATTCTGCTCTTCGCTCATTTGTGAAGTTCGTTTGGTTTTTGCATAAAATCACCATCTCAAACGCGGTTTACGCGGAGTTCAACTGTTGTAACACATTGATCGATTCAAACATCAACGGAAAACCTCTTTGTCGAGAATGGTGCTCGGGATGGTGAACGTTCGTACGGTTTGAAGGGTTTGGTTGGGCGTTAACACGGCTATTACGAGGGCTTTGTGTGTTAGTCGAGTTGGGCCGAGTCGGCCTTTCATTTGTAGCTTGTGACTCTGTACTAACAGTATCCACAATACAAGCTCTCCAATGAAACTGCTGTCGGTATAATGGGAGGATTTGGAAGAAGATCGAAATTTGGAAGAGAAGATTCGACTAAAGATATGCCAGCTGTTGTGTTGTAACTGCGAAAAAGGCAGGCCTGTATTTTATTTTATAGGGAACGAAATACGGATTCTGAAAGCCTTGATAGGACCGCAACGTTAGATTATTTGCTGATGGTATTCTTTGGAACATCTGAAATGAATTGAACATGTTGAAATGGTAGAAATTGGCTCGATAGAGATCAAAGCATCTAGAATGGCGTAATCTTCTGCTGTGATGATCGAGTGGTGATCGACTGGTTGTCTCAATATCAGCCCCACTACAGAGCTGAGAGGGGTCTGGTTGAAATGTTTAATAAATGAAGTGCATTTGCACATTTAGTGCTACCTGACTGTTTGAGAATATGATTACATTCCTTCTTCCAATTCTCCTCTTCATAATCTCCGCTGATATACAGTAGCACCCAGAGGCCAGAATGCTTCTGTCAGAGGTCTCATACAACTGACATCAGCCTCTAACCTCCCATTCATCTCAACTTCATCAGTTAACATCACGACGTCTCCAGTTTGGTCCCGAGGTCTGCTACCCCAAAGCTGGATGTCATCATTGGCGAGTCGCACTGGGTTATCAAAAGCCCGAAGTTATTGAAACGTCCTTATTATCATCTGGTTGATGATTATTTTTGCCAAGTTAAGGTAATTGGTGATTCGAAGCCATGGAAATGCACTTAAGTAAAAACCGCCAAAATGGGATATTTGTGGTAATGTCGATATTATATATGGCGATTTTTGAATGGATGAAATGTGATTGACTTATAAAGACGCCACAGTCCAAGCAGCTTGTAAGAGGATTCAGCTGCTGGGTTTTCACAATTCCATCAACAGCCTGTTTAATTGCTCTACATTTCATCAGAACCAGTCCAATATTTTCGGAGTTCCGCCTGGAACAAGAATTTATTCACAAGCGTAATTGTAAAACTCTCCCTTTGTCGAATCAGTATTCTAATAGACAGACCAAAGATCTCTCACCTCCAACGAACCATGAATGAAAAGAATGTGGCTAAAGAGGTTGATTGAATCATTCACTAGTTGGAACACTTTGAATGAGCTCTTTGAGCCTTCGTAGTGACTGAGTAGGCACTGAGCAAGGAATTCGGTCGAGGTAGGTAAAGTTTTTCAGGGGTTAATGAGTAAACGTAGAGAATTCATCATAATTTGATTGATGATTAAAGAGAGAAGTGAATTCCAGACATTGACCCAATTGTTAGGGGCATTCAAGACGCGGGGGAGAGTGGGGTAACAACGCCACCATAAAGAAATTGGTTTTTTGCGACCCACGTATGCCCTCTAGAGCTTCACATTTTTAGGGAAATTAAAACTGGGGTAATATTGCCCGTCTGGGTAATATCGCCATAGGAAATAACTTTCGTAACCACAGATGAGAATTTATTTTCAATCCATGGCACTGCCAGGTGGGTGAGTAGGTAAACCTGCTTGTGTAGTCACTGTACCTATGTGCACTAGCAATTCAAACAGTTTGAATAGTCATTTATTAAATTACAAAAAATATATCCAGTGGGTAGTTGCATTAAAATTTTGATCTAGTCAGCTATACTTCACCAACTTGGAAATTTACCCCACTTAATTAACTAAATTTTCATAGTAGGTTACCACCAACCTAACCTAACCTGGACTCGTCCTAAGGACTCCGCGTATTGAGAGGCTCGCACTTCGGAGCCATACAGCATAATACGTAGTAAGTGCCCGTACCAAGCTTCAGGAGCCCGTACCTCAAATAAATGGGCCAGGCCCCAAATTCCGCGAAATTGAACGGGTTGCCAAATTAGCTTCTTAGGAATTTTCTTAGGAAATTGCTATGATCCCAATTCGGTTGAATATTTCTTCAGAATACGATCTGCGATTCTACAATTACTAATGCTTCATGTATAAGATTTGCGCATAGCAATACCCGTGGGGTTTCGATGACATCACATGTGAAACCAGCCCTCACTCACCCTCCATTCTAGAGCTCATTACGCTTAATGTGTAGACAATAATAATAATAATAATTAATAATACCATTATTGTACTCCATGAATGAGTAATTTGAATACTACTATTCTTTAATTGAGGTGTGATGATTACCTGGATTTGGATGGTAGGTAATTGAGTAGTTTAGTCTGCGGGATACGCTTGAAGACAAAAGTCGGCTTTTACATTTTTTGGTGAAATGGTTTTATTTGTCTTTGAACGGTTCAATCCTGTGGAATTCGCTCATATCCCTGCTACGCCTGTACTAACATTCTGTCTTGGCATTTCACCTCAAGTCGCCTTTTTTTTCTCTTCTTGTCTTTTAATGATCTACAATATTTTATTGACTCAAATAAAATTTAAGTTTCCGAGCGGGTTTTTGAATAACCTGTTTTTTCGAGTGGAAAAACATTCAAATGAGCGAACAGTAGAAATATTTTTACCTCAGGCGAACTGTATGCAGCCCCTATTAGTATTCCACAGGAGGATATCAGGGATAAGAGCGAAACAACTAAACCATCTCACTCTTGTTTTTATTGCTTACATTTTAAGATACGTTAATAATTCACCAGGGAGAAACGGAAAATTAGAGGTAGAGCGTGAATATTTTAAATATAAATATGAGTTACGATTCTTGAGGCTTAATTGAGCTAATTTTGTTTTCGTTCAAATATAGACAATTGAGTTAACGATCAGTTAGAGAGGCAATGTAGGTCGCGAATTCAGTAGTCCAGTCAATCAAGACCGAAAATGGGCAAATAGAGGAACTAAAAATACTTACTAGTTCCAATTTTTTCAGGAATTTGTAGGGGGGTCTTGAACATTAAAAAAAATGAAGTCCCTCCAAATCCTGGAATGGGGGGGGGGAAGGGCTTTAACGGTTCTATTATTAAGTTTTTCGCTCAACTCAAAAACGGTACCTACGTTTTCTGGCAAGAAAAAAAAACACGTAAAAGATTCGGCGAGAAATTTGCTATGTAGAACCACCTCTAACGAATTTCGGCCTAAAAATTGAGTTATGTCATGTTGCCACTTTACTCTCGATATACTCGTAGTTATGATAATAATGGCATCACAAGTAACACGATACTTCGATATTCCAAATGAATCGGGCCATCCGTAGTCTTATTGGCTCCTATGCATATAACCAACGTACCTTCCTGTCATTACCATTGTACTTGAATTATCTAGAGGTGATATCGAAGTACCCACCCCTACTGTATGAGTTTCAGCTGTATGATCCACCAACTCAAAGGTGATGATTAGAAATTTCATAGAACCCAACACTTGAAATATGCTTTGACCAAATCACTTTCGCTTATGTAGCAACTTAACGAACATTACGAAGCTCTTCCTGTCTGGCTGGTTGAACATTTTCTATTTACCTCAAAAGTACGGCTTCGCCCCAAAGACGGAAAAGCGTGCAAGATCGCCGCAGCGTGAACAATTTGATAATGGAGCTTGCAGTTACGGGCGGTGAGCTGTGAATATTTTTCATTTTGTTCTAGCACGATTTGAAAGAGGTGCTGGGACGGGCTCTAAGTCTCTGTAACCACTCGAAGTTCGCTCGCGAGTACTCCGTGCGCTCCACTCACACAAGAAGTAAGTTTCCTCGTTCACGAGTTTTATTCGAATGGTCAATATTATTCATCATGACTAGGAAAAGGCTTTTTATAAATAAAATAAAAAAATTCCAAACGTGTACTGAGTCGTTCGTTCAGAAATGTGTTTGAAATTAAACAAATGAAGTGTATAGCTCAAAGATATTTCATTTTTCTGTTGATTTCATAATAATTGGGTTGGATTCTTGCGGGGGCGACCTATAAAAAATCGTTGGTTATTCAGGCACCGATGTCATTAATTGTTTTTTCTCAATTCTAACAAGAATTTCCAACAGAACCTCCTCTATGTATACCTCGGATAACGGTGTTCGAAAAATGAATTAATTAACTATTAACTCAAACAATTATTTGATTTATATACATCATTATTTGTACGCAATCATTATACGGACTTCATTCAGTCCCCTCGTCAGGTTCTAAACACAGGAGAGACTGGGGCGAGAAAAAAATATCTACCAACCCCTGAAGATGGCTTAATAAAGCCTAAAGCTTGGAGACAACGTTCCTTCTTTCATACTGAACCTCCTACAACCCTCCAAATAAAAGGTCAATAAGCCAAGGAAGAAATGCACAAAACGTTTACAAGTTACCCCGCAAGTTACCTACGCAATTATTAATAAGCTTCGGGGTTTCGAAGGAAAGGTCAATTAATTAGGTGTGAGGGACGTTTCGAGAATTGCTTGCTCATTTTCGAGACCTTTGAACAATATTGAACATTCAAAAAAGAAGCAAGTTTTTGTTTGAAGTATCGGTTGAGTGATGAACTATTTCACCTTACATACTTTGACAAACGCTATTGTTCTTTCTAATTTGATATACCTAACTTCCATTCTAGCCAAAAGGTTATGGGCCCAGTACGCTTCGCCTTTTTTAGGTTCATCCCTTGTACGGAATGAGAGCTTCGAAAGTTGGTTGATTCAAATGATAAAATCTATGTTCTTGATTGTGGTATAATAGCATTTCTCAGTTATTGTCCTTCCGAATTCGATATACATATCACAAGGCCCAAATGTACCAGTGAAGCTCAAAACCTTATTTTTGGAAAAAGTTGTACCTACTTAGGCTTTGGCACAGTGGCTATCGATATCTTCCATTCATATCCAAGTTGTATTATAACTTTTCGAGTCCAAAATCCCTCGTTACTGACTAATGTTATTTTGTATTCAATTTCATCGTTACATCCTTACTTAGGTACTCGAGTTAACGGATGTTGTAGAGTATACTGAGTATACTCTACAACATCCGTAACTCGAGTAATTAATACAAGTCTTGTATTAATTCCAGTGTACTACAATTCGCGATGCTGCTCGAGATATTCACAGAACAGGGCAACCACCGCAACAACAACGGTAGAACTCTTCGAGTTACCAACACCCAAACCAGTTTAGTGATCGGTTCACCCACTCACTGAATTTTGGCACTTGTCGATATGAATTATTTCTCTCGAATTTTTATATTGTTGTTAGTGTCAAATGTACGATTAACAACTGGTAGTTCTGCACATATTTCCTCTTACATCCAGTGGAATGAGTACGAATCTCACCGACATGTAAATAATTTCCTTACAATAATTCAATAATTATTATTGACTTTGACAGATTGTGATATTAGACAAGTGAATATCGCGTTTGTGTATGCACTTGTCCTATGTTCAGTTGCTGGAAATAATCCGAAAAACCAACATTTGTGATGAGTTGAAATTTTGAGGCGTTTCAGCACTTAATTACGCCACTAATTACGAAAAATGTTTTGTATTTAAAATCAATAGGAATTCATTATACACACTTTGGAATACTCATTTTGTCCACTAAAAATGGGCGAATCTCACAGAAAGAAAACTATTAATTTTCCCTTCAAGAGCCTTTTTTTGAAGAAAATGCGCCGTTGCTCAATTACGAACAACATGGCCTACAAATACTAAGTACCTCCATCAATTTTTGAATTTTCTTTACAACTTCCATTCTATATTTTTTTATACTCGTTATACCTACCTGAAATTTGAACATAATAATCCCGTAAAATCACTAAAGCAGTGTTCACATGGAGCCATTGATGCGGCTGAGGTGGTTTGGCAGCTACGGCGGTGTTCTAATGGCAAATGCAGCGCCATTTGGTTTCCTATATCTTGTTTCGTTAAAGTGTGATGTCGCTTTAAACGAGGGTAGTTTGAGTTCGTCACTTGGAAAATTCAGTTCGCTCCATTAGAATTTTCAAAGCTCATATATAACCAATATACCAGGTGGTACTGGGAATTCTGACGACCTCTTAAATGTGGAGTTTCCCCATGTTTTCAAATGTTTCGATGATAAATTCAAAAATATCAAACTAGAATGATTGAACAAGTGCAGAGTGTTATGGTGGTACATCTTGTTGGTCCCTCGTACCTTCACTCAACACGAACCATTTTGAAAATAAAATCAATACGTGTCCGACCTGCCCTATAATTTTATAGGGCAGTGACTTTGGTAACGATTACGAAAGTATACCTAATTAACAACTGATGACAGTTTATCTATCATTAGTATTCACTCCAATCAACCTATTGTTGGCGTTTCCATCAATCAAATATTAAATATTTGATGCTTTGCTGTGTATTTTTTGTAATTCCTCAACTTCGCGGTGTAGTGATCATTCACACTGAAACTCTAGTCATCCTTTGTAAATAGGTGGTTACACTACCATTGAGCAGCTGTGGATCACAATTTTCAGTTTTATGGTACTGCTTGAAACAGTTAGTACTACACAGTTGGAAGTTTGTGGAATACAAACGACCTTGCTATCCCTTTAACCACTCGTAGATTGCCCTTACAGCAAATAGTGTTCAAAAACCTCGTTTTAGAATAATCGGTGTCCCTATAGATGACGAACCGTGCACAGTCTATTCAGGTCTACTCCTGTAATTACATTCTGTTGTTCGCGTGCAAGGTCTGAGTTTGAGTTTCTAACTGTACAAAATCCATTTCCTAAGATAGGGGTTGAAGGAAATTCTTCAGACACTGTATTCTCTATATGAGGTGATTCGCCGTAACCGAATCAACTTGGAGGTCTTATGGGAAATTCTACACTAATCACGAACATAACATAAATTAAGGGTCCATGAATCGATATCAACCCTTTTATTGGTTTAAAAACAAACATATTTTTCAAGGTTTTTGAGTGTTTTCACGAGAGACAAATGATACCTTAAAACACATTCACTCCAAATTAAATTGTGCGTCGAATGACACCAGTCACAGCTCTTGAGATTGTATCCATGATTTTTGACAAAGTTTAGAAGTTTTAGGTTCTTGTTGAACTCAGTGAACTTCTGACAATCAAATTTGACGTGAGACTCTGGTCTGTGGACCTACAAGTTGATTTTTCTTTTAACACGAAACGCGTTTCTACGAGCGCGATTCGGTACAGAAACTTTCACTTACTCTTACTTGTAATTGTTCATCATTCTTGTGAATATAAGCACTCACCCATTATTTTCTATTCAATTCAAGGCTGTGGTAAATTTATTATTAGCGTTTTGTAATTAATGGTATGTGTTTCATTGGTGAATAAATTACATATTTGAGGAATTGTCGACTTTTTTTTAAACTTTCCTAGGACAAGTTCGTCAAGTTCTACTCAACTGTTCATTTTAGATCTAGTCTGTAACGTTCCCACGAATACCATTCACTGTAGAATTGATGTTCGAGTATATCTCCTTACACTACTGTTGTGCAATCCTTGCAATCGTGGAGAGCAAAATGTGTTTTGGTTCGGGTACGATATTTCATGATGACGATGGCAAGTCATTAATATCACCATTATTCAAGAAAGCGCATATCTTGAAGTTTTGAAATCTTAAGGTGCTTTCCTGCTTGGGGAAGGATCGTTTTCGCTAGCTTTGTCAGGTCTTTGGATTTATGGTTCTTCCCCGCTCCGACACAACTGCTGAACTTGATAATTACAGATATTCTCGAGCCAAATCATTGAATAACTTGCAGAATGACTTGAAAACCACCCTTCTAGAACACCCACATAAAATCAATTGGATATGAAAATCTCAACTTGTAGACCAGTACCTAGTGCTAATCAGTTTAAATCAGTTTTAAATTTACTTTGTTCAAATGAACAAAATGTGTGTGTGATTATTACTTTTCGTATTAACTTTATGGGTTTTTAAAAATATGGATCCATTTATTATGAAATTTATCTATACAGAACGATTCTTCCTAACTGGGGCTTTTATTAGCCCACATAGGGATTCTGAGCTCCTATATGCTCTCCTGGAATTCTGAGTTCCTATACGATTTCCTGGAATTCTGAGGTTCCTATATGCTCTCCTGGTATTCTGAATTGTATTCTTTTTCGTTCATATTGGAAATTAGGTTAAAAGTTTTAAAAATGCACATGGGTATATAGCATCTTCATATTGAATTAAATAAACACTTTTCAAAATGAAATAAACACTTTTCAAAATGAAATAAACCATTTTCAAAATGAAATAAACCATTTTCAAGATGAAATAAACAATTTCCAAAATATTAATGAAGGAGCTGTACTTTAGCATTGACCAGCAGATAGATATAGCTGTTGCCGTTCATATTGTTTAATGCTGGGCAATGCTAAATTACATCGTTCTTTAGAAGTTTGAGAATTAGCGCATCCTTTGAACATGAATTTAGAATTTTTGCCAATGCTGAACCCAGTAGAATAAGCTTTCTCCAAAATAATGTCAGTTGTGAGAGACGTATTATCCAGACCTCAAGACCACCTTTTTCAAAACGGTTTGTCGACTGTGCGAACTAAGTTATGCACACCTTCTTGCTCCTACCAGCGGCAGCTGCAATGCAGCCCCTTCATTGATATTGGAAAGCTTATTTGGTTGATTTTGAAAATTGTTTATTTCATTTTGAAAAGTGTTAAATTGAATCTGAAAATGCTATACTATAATTCTTATTATGACGGTTTGTGGTTCTACTATTCAAGGTTTAAGAATCTCACCCAAGTGTAGAAGAAATAACACCAAATTGAAGAAGATTCGAATGAAAAAATAAATCTGCAGTCTACAAAACTAAACCTGCAGTATTGACTCTTCTGAAGACGTAAAATACAGCAACAGATTTATTGAAATTCATCACGATCGTCACGATTTGACAGAGTTTAATAGTACTTAAGTGCTTTTATCCATTAAC
The DNA here is from genome assembly GCA_963920205.1 of Stenodema calcarata. NCBI lineage: Eukaryota > Metazoa > Arthropoda > Insecta > Hemiptera > Miridae > Stenodema > Stenodema calcarata. Next base: position 33,039,408 of record OY986051.1, on the reverse strand, counting down.
CAATCAGTAATCAGTTTTTCCATCGGTGACCAATTGGGCACCGTTAGATGTCGTTTCAGTGGTCTGAACCAATTTAAATTGGAAAATGGCGTTGAGGGATATAGAACGGACACAAGTAGTAAGTACAATGATTTAATGAGTATGTTTATTGATCAGATATGATTAGTTTGTTACGTGACTTCAAATCTTCATGGATCGGTTTGACTCTTCTTTAGCTTTACAAGCGAGGAAGAACTCCAAGGCACATTCGATTTCCAGCTCCCTCGTGGGCGGTCGGCGGTAGAAGTAACAGAGGGCCAGACCCTCGAGGTACCCCCTGAATATCTTCACTCTCCTTTGATACTCGTCGTCGTGGAATTTCATATGAGCAGTCATTATTTGTTTTTGCTGTAAATAAATAGTTGACAAAAAAATAAGAACAAAGAACTAAAAAAGATCCCATTTCCCCATTTTGACCAACATGTCACTTCTGTGTGGCTCTAATCCGTCCTAGTTTCCCAGGGCATAGTGTGTTGCTAGGGTTTTTGGTCCTGTTCTTGGAGGGTCCTGCCCTTTGTTTTTTTTTTTAGAACGTTGAGTATTCCAACTAACCTCAATCAGTCATCGCCTCGTGTGCATTATGATGACAGTGCCCTTTAATAATTGATCCTTTGAATATTTGATGCCCTGAGCACGCGTGAGTGGTGATATATTAGTGGTAGGTAGTGGAAATATTGGTTAGTGGTGAAGAAATATTAAATATGGAATATTTAATATGGAAATAGTTAATATGTTGAATAAATATGGATAGGTAGTGGTGAAGAAATATTTAACTGCTCGACACAGAAACGCACTTTGTTAACCCATTGATCTCTGCTTCCCTGAGTTCATTCTCATTATGATTGTGACACGTCAATTTGACGTCCCTATTAGTTGATGGCCCTCCCGTTTCTATAATGTATATATTGTGCCTACGTCAAGGCGCAATTTTCCTGGGATCTCCTTAATGATGATCAGGACAGTTTAAACAATTTCCAATAAATTGATTAGAAATTATAACTTCAAGTACTGAAATTGAACGCTTCCTAGATGGATTCAATGACCTCTTACTGTTCAATTAACCTAATCTCTAATTTGTTTTCGTCTTACTTACGCTAGTCGAGTTTGGAAACTGAGGAGCGTCTTTATTGTTTCCCCTCATGGTCGTAATACGAGCACAATCCACGGCCTTGTTGTTTGGGATGGTTGAGGTTACGCCGCTCGCTGGTATGATGAATGTTGATTGGTGGCTATAACATTACAAATTTCAGTTATGTGCCATTCTAAAACTGGATGGTGTTTATGTTAATAAATTCCCGAAGTTGAATGGTTTTTGAGGACTCGTCGAGTGGACTAATATATCGTTACCTCCACGCCAAAAGCGCCAACCTATTTTTTAGCTCATTCTAGTTCTAGTGTACTTTTGGATTGAGTACTACTGAGTTGGGCACACCATGCCGGAACCGACAGATGGGTACTTTCACTTGTAATAAATGTTGAATTGTTGTTATCTACATACTGCATACTTAAGTTAGTAATACCTACCTACCTGTGTTGTCTACCATTCTGATTTAAAAATTAAAGTTTGGTTCAAATCGTTTAACCGTCTCGAATTAATTCATTCCGTTTTACATGATTTGAATCAGGTATCGTTGGCACCTACATCATTCATCCAAAAACGACAGAATACTGATGAATTACGTTATGAACATTAGGAAAGTACCTACCTACTTAGATTCGGTCGTATACCTATTATACACCTTTATGTGTACATATCATTCTATCAGTAATGAAAGGTAGATTAGCTACGTCAGACTTACCTACTAGATAGGTAGGATAGGTAGAAACCTACCTAGGTATACGTTGTCCAAACTCCGTTCAGTCACTGGGTGTTTCTCTCATTTTTCACTTGGAATTATTTCTATAACTCGCAAATACTTTTTTTTTCTCCAGTGAAGCTTGAGTTAGTGTCATCGAATAGATAAGAGTCGTAATGGGCTAGACGTCAAGTTTCAGGCCCTGGGCCACCAGGAGTCTCTTTGTAAAAGTCAGATTTTGGTTGCCAAGCTACTAGGTAAATGTTCATTGACTGGTCACGTCACCCTACCTACGTCCAGTGGCTTTTTAAAAAAATGATTTGAGTTTGAAACGGTATAATGCAATACGCCCCACGTACGTTGTTGGAGTGACGTATTCGTTCTTCCCACTTTTAGACTTCACAATCAAAACAGGGTTACGGGTCTTGACGCTAACATCGTTTGGAGCAATCAACCTTCGGAAGTTTAACGCCCTTTCTTACTCTTCAATTCCATTAAATAATCCAACGTGAATTGAATCTCTTCCGATTGGCTCGGTTTCTTCTTTATATAAAGCAACACCAAACCTTTCAGAAGCTCTTTGAACTCGTGAGCCCGCTTTCTGTACTCGTCGCTGTTGATGGACACGTTTGACGAGTCAGACATGCTCTCCTTTTGTACCTAGACCGATGTCGAAGTGTCTGAGTGTTTCCTCCATGAGGAATGAAAATTTGGGGGTCAACGAATCATTTGATCACCAAAATCTACTTCATTGTTGTTTAACGAAAACTTGGTTTAATAACAACCTGAACAACTAAACATAAATCGTGGTATTTATTTATAATGTGTGGATGATTTTATGGTCAACACGGGAACCAGAGGAAAGTGAAGTCCACCATCACCATTTTCTGTTGTAGGAATCACTATGATACCTATTGAGATTTACGAGGCTCCTGAATCTAGGATTGTTTTGATTCGTTTCTTTGGATCGATGTTTAAACTTCTGGAACTGGAATATGACACAATTTAGTGTAGAATATCATGTTTTCATGGAAAATTCATTGCTGTGAATATCACCAGCTCCGTCGCTTTTCATCCAATTCAGATTATTCTTTTGGTTTATTATATTTGGTAATGAACCATTGGAATCGACATAAAACATTTTTTTGTTGTTAACAATTGAAACAAATCCCTCCGTCAGAGCCTTTTTGCCCCGTTTAAATTGTTGTGAAATTAGGAAATTATAAGGCCTCCGAACATCCCATGAATGATACTTGAAACTTTTCATACACCCCACGTCAAAGAGAGAGGGTTAAACATGAATTTTGAAATTTTCAAAACGTCATATCTCAAAAATTTTAAATTGAGCTTTATAATTTTATGTACTAATTTAATCAAAGTTCAGTTCAGAGAATTTTCTGAGACCATTCTGGGCTTTGTGCGACGAGTCATTCGTTCACAATGAGCAATTGGTAGAGGCGGTAAAATGTCGGCAACATGAGCGTGAATCAAACGGTGGAACTGGAGGCCAATGTTCGTACTGAGGAGCTGCTGATTCAAACCACATATGGTATAACTAAAAACCCTAAAGTTAAACAAATGAAAGTGGTTCTAAATAATTTATGGTCACCTATTTGAACCGTATTTCAGCTCATTATTCTAGTGATTTCATACAGTTATGAGATTCTGTGTACTGAACAGGCTTGTCATTAAGGGGTTAGTTTTCATTTGCATTTGACATTGAACGGTTGGTTCGACAAGCAATTAATTTGAAAGCATTGCATAAATACAATGAGACAATAGACAATAGAGACAAGTCTTCTACTCTTAGAGTACTGGGAAGTTGGTGAACATTTACCTCCATACTGTGCTTGGTTTGTGTGAAAACCTCGAAGTTGCGAGCGTCCCGAGAATTTCGAAATTGTAATGGCCAGTTCCTTTGAGTTTATGAACTATAAATAATAGGTACCTATACAATTATCAGGGAGACAACCAGCGCATATCTGACTCCTGTTAATTGAATCGTAATCTGTTGAGAGGTCGTGGGCTTTGGGGATTCAAACCAACTTTGTTCAGGAGGCCCTGAAGCACCAAACGCTTCTACAAATTTTGATTTTGGTGGATAATCGAGTTTTGCCACTCAAAAGGGTGTATATAATCGCAGGGTTACCTCAAAAGCGTTGAAATTGTATCAATCAGAAGGGAATGAAGATGTGGTTTGTAGTGATTTAATATTAACAAACAAAACAACAAGTAACAAAACAATTTCTTAAAGAACTAAATTTTATACAAAAAATATAAATAATAACCGATAATCTACTACCTAATGCGTTTGACTAATTACTTCAGTACTAAATGACTTCAAGTTACCAATACAGCTAAATATATTACATTACAGAGTTGATTTTGTACAGTCTACGTCCTCCCAGAACCAAGAACTTCATCAAAGATGGCTTCATGTTCGGATTTCTCAAGCATATACTTCGGTAGGGAAAGTCCCAGGACTGGATCGTACTTAAGCTCCATGTCTGCGCTGAACTCGCCGTCTTCGCTGTGTTTCTCTCCGATTTCGTCTAGTTCTGGAGGGTCTGTCGGGATTGGGTTGTAGTTTTTCCGAGTCGAACTATCGATTTCGGAATCGGTTTTCTCTTCAGGGTCGTCCGCCCTTTCCCTCTTCTCACGGTCGTTGTGATGGTCACTGTTTTGTGATGGATCACGTTTCCCTTCTTGGTCGACCGTCATGTTGTATCGATCTCGACTCGAGTCGCTGTGTCGTCTTTGATGGTCCGGTTTGGATTCCCAAGAACTGCCTGTGGTGTCTTTGTCCGAATGGGGTTTGTCGTGCTGTTCGGGGTCGTACTTCTTGAATTTCCTCTTTCCACGGTAGCCGTTCTCGTTGGGTCGACCGTTATGTAGTTCTCGATTATGGACGTTTTGACGACTACTGTTATCTCGACTGTTGTACGGGTCGTATCTCAACTCTTTCACCTCTCTGTATGTCATTTGTTTTGATTTTGGTTCTGATTCGGCGACGTACATACACTCTTCATGTTTCGTTCCTTTGTCATCTACACACTGGTAACACGTCATCTTATTTTTTCTGACTTTCTTACATGACGATTTATCACGGTGGAAACTGGTAGAGTCCGCTTTAGGTGATCTTCTATGAGTTACTACGCTTTCAGAGGTTGGAGGCATTTTGGAAGGATTACGTATCGTGTGGTGTTTCTGCACGTCTCTACGACGTTCAGGGCCCTCATCATAGTCTCCACCGTCGGGGTATTCGTCGTACGAAGGCGGTGCTAAAGCTACAGCTGAAGACGGGTCCACGGAATCGACAGAGTCGACCGTATCAACACCATCGCCGACTAATTCGGGGAATAAGCTAGCGAAGGTTTCATCATATCCAGGATCGAACGATGCATCGATGTTCTTGCGGTTTCGGGTTCCGTGCCTGCCGGAGGTGCCATCTGATGGGTCGGGGCTGTACGGGTCAGGAAGGTCGTATGCGAACGGATCAGGTCCGATGGGCGATGGCGTGCTGTAAGCTCGGCTCGAAGGCGGAGGGTGTCGCGTTGGCAGGTAACTATCAGGACTTCCTACAGAACTGCGTGGACCTGTTCTGACGAGGGATCGAGGTGATGTCCTCAAATGAGTGCTAGCTGGAGTTCTTCCACTCGACCTCGGTGCTCCTCTGGCTGGAAGTGGAGACCGCCCTTGTGAACCTCCTCTGTATTTAGGACTCGGGCCGTCGTAGTCTCTTGGAGGAGGATTTCTCGAACCACCTTTCCGCCCTCCTGGGTGAGGCCTGGTGTAACCGGATCCTTCAGAACTGTAACCGCCAAGCCCTGATGGAGGTGGAGAAGAGTACGGCCTTCGTTTCGGGGGCGGTGGTCTCCTTGGAGGACCATCGACTTGCTTCCTCCTATTTTCTTCGGGCAGTCTAGGAGAACCGTACACCTTGGAAACAGACCGCTCATACGAATTCTTCTTGGGATCCGACGCGTAAGAACATTGTTTGTACGTTCCACCCGAACGATTTTCACAAGTAATACACAACATCTCCCCCTTCCTTGTCTTGGAGCACCTTTCACTATCGTAATCTTGACCAGTCCCTTCATCAGCACCATCATCATATGAAGATGAAGGATATTCGTCATTGAAATGTTCCGGTCCAAACCTGTAATCACTGGAATCAGGTCCATAACTTCCACCATCTCCTTCTCCTTCATAGTAATCGTCATACTGTCGCTTTTCTCTGCCCACTGGAGGTAATTCCACGACAGTACTACTATTTACGTTTCTCCTAAATCGTTTATGGGCGACTTTCTTGGTGCCACTCGGTTTTGAAACTTCGACACACTGCTCATAAGCACCACGTTTCTTATCGTGACATTCGTAACATTGCAAATGAATTTTCCCATCACTCATATTAATCGTTGTAGTTTTATTGGTTTTCACGCAAGATTCATCCAAGTTTTCGTGACCTTCTGGAGTTTTTACTTTAGTCGGTGCTAATTTTGACGAATCAGAGTAGAAGTCGAAGTTGCTACCGGTTCTGGAGTTCCTGAAGTAGTCCGGAGGCGAAGCCTTGAATGAGTTTTTCCCACGGGGAGCAGACTCGCCGTAATATGCAGGGCCTGGTGGCGGAGGTGGAGGTCGATCGTTTCTGTAGTTGTGGTGAGGATTTGAGTTGAACTGCTGAGGCTTTCGGTTTTGGAGTCGGTCTTCGTATCTGTCGTCTGACGGCTCATCGAACGTCTTCTTCTTGGGGTCGTAAACATGGCTGACGCCGTACTTGTGCTGGTGTACTCTGAGATCTCCATCACCCGTCGCGTAGTTGGTTCCATGAGTTTTCCCTACAGGACGTAGAGGTTTATAATGCTGCCTGAGAGATGCCTCGGAGTACGGTCCACCGCTGTTATCTTTGTAAGGCGTGGACGGGTATGGTTTCCCAGGGCTCGACACCTCCGAACTATCGTCGTCTTCATGTTCCTGAGACCACTTGTTGCTTCGAGGGTGATCATCATCCGGTTTCCAGTCGTCGTACAGCGTTGTGATCGGTTTTTTCGAATTTCGCGCCTCATAATCTCTCGGAGGGCTCTTCGAAAGCGGAACTTGAGATTTCCTCCTATCAAACCCTTTACCAGTTCTGTAAGTATGAGCTGGAACGACATAAGTGGCATCGCTACTCCTCGATTCCGACAATACAGGGAACGGTGCCACGAACGGCGACACTATACCGAAACCAGTCGCATCTACATCGTGATTGCCGTCGTTGAAAAAATCCGGGAAGTGAAAACCAGCGCCGTAGAACCCTCCTGAACTGCTCTCGGCCGCAAAACTTCTGGTAGGACCTCCCGTATAATCGGGATAGCTGAGTTCCTCATTGCTATCTTTCACTTTATACGCTCTGGACGAGCAGAGGCTAAGGTCTGCTGTGCTTGCGAATATTAGCGCCACAATCTGTAACAATTCAAAAATACTTCCATTAGGGGTGACCCGGCAGTGGAACTTCACATGAAGTAGCCAGGAATAATTGGTTGTCAGGAATACAAATAATTAGGTTCCAACGGTGGTTTTTAGTTCAGCGGTAGGAATCAAGAAGGGAAAAGGAAGTCTAAATCAGATTTTGCCCGGTATTAACTAATGACACAAGATTAGCTATAAGACCCATAACTGTTACATTGTAGGCACAAAATTTTGTTGTGAAGATGCTACTGAAAGTGAGCCGCTTGTCTAGAAAACATAGGCGCTAGTGTATATTCAATCGTAGCTGTAGATTGTGCGGATTTGGACATGTTCCCAGAGTAACAATCTACTCAGAAACCTGGTATTATTTGCACGTGGTAACATTTGGCAACTGTACCAACCGAAAGTGGTTTAGTAGTGGAAAATAGTTGTAGAACTGTCTAGTCCTAAGGACTAGCAACCTGTAACAGATACATGTGTTCGGTGGAGTACAGCTGGAATCATATGGAGGAAATAAGATGCTGATAATGAAAAACGGAGTTGGAAATCCAAATATGTACCACAATTGACAAAGAGCGTCGAAAACCAGGCCAAAGAAATACCCCTAAGATATTTAGTTCCAAAACTAGGGTAGAAGAGGATTTCATGAATAACAGTCTCGATCGTTGGCTTCAGTTGAGTAGTTTCTTGCATTAGCCTCTTTGTCAACTCAATCGAAGACGATCCGCCTGGTTGATCGTTCACCTCCCGGATCATGGGAATTACACCACAGATGTCGCACGCCACATCAGTCATTCAATGACCTATTACGAGTGTTACAGGTGCGTGTTTCGTCTGGCATTTTTCGGTCTGTCGATGGTTTGAGCCCATTAGTGCGTGGAAATGTCTGGAGGATACCACAATTCATGTCATGAAATCTATCGAAATTCCACGAATGTTATAAAAATAGTAAGACAAAACGGTGACCCACTTGTTATACCTATGAACAGGGTGATTTTTTGGGGCTGCACTTTCAAGAAACTGTCAAATTACTCAATGCTGAAATGACAAAAAACAAACGAAATCGACAGATTCGTAGCTTTGCCGTAGCGTAGGTTTCCTCTGGGTGAAGATTGACTTTTTTTGTCATTGTCGACGTACATTCTGTACATGAGACTTATGTAACTACTGCATGGTGTGTGAAAGTGGTTCAGATGAGCAGAAAAATACGCTTAACGAAGACGAGTTTTCTGAAAATGAACCATTTTTACACACTATGCACTAGTTACATAAGTCTCACGTACAGGAACTATTCATGAAATAGTTCCCTATACCTACTCCAGAAATTAAGGCATAACGGCTCAATTTGTTAATTTGTTCGGCAAATTCTTGAAAAAGAAACAGAGTGGATGGCAACATGCCGAGTGGTTCGTATCAGTGATCTGGAATCCCTACTATGAATCGCAATCCGGTGCTATTGAAAGGGTACAACACGAACTTGTTTATTTTAAAGGTGTTACAAGGTTTGGGGATTTTGGTGAAATTTAAATTCACTAGCCAATCGTCGGAAAGTATTCGATGTGGTTTTCGTTTATAAATATTGGCCTCCACGAAAGTTTGAATTTCAAGTCGATTATGTACCACACTAAGAATAAACACACATTTTTGCCTGACCTTAAGCGCACAAATTATTCTTTTAACAGCCCGCTTACCAGAATTCAGCGGCTGGTGAATGATGTTGGTGTCTATTTGGACTTTAACTTTGAACAGACAACGAAAAGACCTGCGGTCCAAATTGTTCACTACAGGAAGTTTGCTGTTTACAATTTTCGATTCAATATGAAACACAGGGGAGTAGAGGGGCGAACGAGATTGCAAGCATGTCAAAATTCAGCTTGAAACTTCCTCGCAATTTGGGATGGACGGTATTATCCCAAATATTTTGTGGAAGCCGTTAATACTCGCGAAAAATGAATTCTTTAAGTAAAACGAATCGAATAAAATTAATTGGAATTCTCAGAGGCGAAAGAAAGAAATTCAGAGAAAAGGGTTCAGGAAAACAAAACGATAATAATGAAATCGAACCTTTGAAAATAATTAGGAGGAAAAGCGAAGGGCTCGATGTGGTACTCGGGGACCCCTCGGGGAAACTGACCAATTGTTTACATATTTGGATATTTGGAAAAGGCCCCTCCTGTTGAGTTCATTCGAGAGCCCCGTCGGTGATCGATGTTTTCATTGGTGGATAAACGGGCCGTGGCAAGTAGAAACCCCTAAGAATGATGTCAGTTTGTGCGGAGACAAAATAAGAGAACAGGAACTCGGTTGTAGTAGCTTTGTGCTGGGTTTTTGATAAGATCGACCAATTTAGAGAGCATTCGGTTGGCGGTTTATTTTATTTTACACGAATTATTCATTGTAGAGATGACAATGGTCTGTTTTTTGATGGTTCGACTAAAACGAAAAATACCACGAATTTGGTGTAGAGCGGCTAATGGCTGGAGTTCCATTTAAAAACGACAATATCCAAATATTCGAGTGATAGGAAAATTCCAACAGTCACCTTTCATACGCATTTGGTGATAGATAGATGGAGAGATAGATAGATTTATTGGCACAATAATAGAAAAAATAAAATAAAATACTTTACCAATTTAGCAGAATAAACAAAATAATTATATCTTAATAACATAATTTACACTATTTGATTTATGAGAAGCCCCTAAATTCTAGGCTGATTATCTCAGAACTATTTGCTATTCTGCAGACGGAATGTTAGTTCAGCGTGAGATTTCGTCGATTTGAACTCCTACGTGATCTGAAACCGATCCTCTTCGACCACTTCGGGGTCACCGCTTTAGTACGAGTTTTAGTACGGGTTTTGTAGTCACTCGTACAAAGCGTATGGTGACTACAAAAATAAGGGAACCTCACTCCAGAAGATTTAGGTAGGTACTATTTGTGACCGTCCACAGGAAAACGTACCTACCTTCGCTTCCAGATTTCGAAATCGGGTTTATTGTCATTCCTGAGAGACGAGAAGCTTCTGAACACGATGCCGTTTTCAGATTTCCTATATCTTAATCCGTTGAAAAGTTATCATTTTTTTAACCTCTAAATTGCAAAAAAGCTGTTTTTGATAAAAATGCAATCAAAGTTTTAGAAACTGTTTTGATGTAGTTTTCTCACCTTTTCAACCTGTTTCTGATTTTTTTCTTTTTTATTAGCACTAGTTCTATTATTATGAATGTATTAGAGTAGGTTTCCATCTAAAAGATGGATTTTTTTTGGGACTGGGACAATCGCAGAAATTTGTGTTGAATGTTGAATGATTCTTCTTCCGCGGCACCCCCGTTTGGATACATACTCGAATAAATACTAAGTATTTATTGATAAGTCTTATCAAACAAACAAACCCAACAAAACGATAAGGTACTTCTTCTTCTTCTTCAAGAGATGAGGTGATGACCCTGGGAAGCTAAGATACATTATTCCGCGCGTTGGTTTTTGCGATGTATCGATATTTTCCAGTAATCTATTCGTTAAACAGCTTGCAGATTCAGAACGTACGTTAGATTTCCTATACGAATCGATGATAACCCGAAATGTAGACTTTTCGACCCTGACTTCATTTTTGGTTTATTATCTTCGATAATGAACCATTGGAATCGCCCAAAGAAAAAAAAATTTTAACCCCCCCTCAAAATTTGTTGGTTTACGTTTCAAGATACGTAGATTCAGAAAATCGATTAAAAAAAAAAATCCGTCCGTCCGCCGTCCGCGGCACTTTGCCCAGTTAGCGTTGAGTTAAAATTACGAAATTTGGTTTCTGGGTTTTTCGTTCTGCTGAAACATTTTGCTACCAGAAGCTAAGGTACGTTTTTTTGTGGACGGGCAAATTTATTCTCAGCTGTTGGAAGAACGAGCTCAACTCACAAATGGACGAAATCACTCACTGATCTTTTTGTCGTGATTTATTTACTGCAATCGAATATTTTCATACATTTCATCTCAAAGTAGGTAATTATTCTCACTCCAAGGTAGGTTTTCATCGAAATCTAGCTCGTGTTAGCAGCTGGATCAGTATAGTCACTGAATTTTCTTGGACTGCAGGACTATTAAATAACAATAGATAAATAGACAAATTTTGCACAGCACAATCAAGTCCAGTGGTTTGATACACCGGAGTTAAATTTCGATGTTTCGAACGTTGAGCATCTCCAGGTTTATACAGAGAGAGACAAGCTGTTGAACACAATCACACCAGAAGTGAACCCCCCCCATTAACTACACATCCTTATTAGCTACCAATAACATTAGAATATATAAAGCCATATATGAATATATTGAAGAAATTAATGTACATATATGTTTGAGAAGCTGAATTAATTTCATTAAAATAAATAGATATGTATAGATACGAATGAATATTATGAATATAATTTATAATAATAATATTATTAGGTATATATTGTAAGCTGATATAATGTGGCTGTAAAACATGTATCTAATGCCAATAAAAATAATTATCGAAAAAAAAGAACGTTAGATGATATTCATGATCTGAATGAAAATTCTGTTAACAAATAAACTGTAGTTCACTCATTCTTGAAAACCTCACGAAGAGAATTTATCGGGAAACAATCACTGGGATGAATCCTTCCTCGTCGAAATCGAGCAGTATATTACAGAAAAGCGGTATCCAGCGGCATATTACGTTATATTACATTATGTTATTAATATGTATAATATACATATATATTTCCCGGCGCGTGGAAAATATTATTGCCCTCTCAGTAACCTGCAATTAATCAACGCACCCGGTTTTAACGGAGATTATAGTAAAGCTCAGAATTCGACAAGTGAAATTATTATTCGATTGTTATAAACCGCGTAATATTAAACTGCCGTATCGCTGCCCCGCGAATCACCGATTTATTTCAATACAATACGATACAAGCCGTAGGGTGGGATTTCAATTAACCACACTCTATTTACCCCTTGGGATTTCAATTAACCACACTCTATTTACCGCTTGGGATTTCAATTAACCACATCTGAATGACTTTCTGAAATGCTAAATATTCAAGAGGTATAAGAGCAACCTGATGAACGTTTGGACAAAGGAACACCGATACCATCTAATCCGCTTTAGGAGTATTGATTAGCCAGTACTTCTAACAAAGAACAGAGGTTCATCATTCATAAATTATTCAGGTTTTTCAAGTTCGTAGGGTAGAACCACTTTGTATCGACAGGCCTTTTCATGTTTGAACTTGATCGAGACGTACGAGAGTGTGCCAGTTTCGAATAGCCCGCCATTTTTTTCCTAGGTTAGCAACACCTTTCCTATTATTTTTTATGTCATTTGTCACTCCAATTAGATAATTGGGGTTTTCGCGTCGTTTTTGTGTATTGTTGTTTTAGAGCCAAGTAGGGATGAGCATCGATGAACAAAACATCGATGTTGACCATCGATGTTAACATCGAACCAGTACATCGATGTGTGGAAAACATCGATCTCTAAACATCGTTGTATTTCGGTGCAAAACATCGATGTTTTAGGATCGATGTTTTTAAAAATCATTTTAAAAAGGTAATTTTAGGAGTATAGGTACTATATACAATGAAACACTCAACTAATTTTAATTAAAAGAAATACAATGAAATACGCAAATAATTTTATACTTACAAAATATAATGAATTACCTACTCAACTAATTTCATGTTAATAGTGTGTGTACAATTTATTAGATTGCAACAACTATACTACCTATTATTTACAGTTGTTTTTTTTATTATTCCTAGCTCCAAAGCGTCTCATCAATGGAATGGAGGAAAACCACTTTGGATATCATTTTTCCTTGTAGTCTGTTTCGGTTTTTGGTAACTGTTTGCCCAACTTTGGAGAACAATTCGCATCCGTCGTGGAATAAGGGAACAACTCAAAAAACGCCATTTTTGAGTTAGCACTGGAATTGTATTATGGAAGGGGTCTATTTTGTCCGTAGATGGTCGGAACGAGGCTAGTTCATTCCTGCTCCTCGAGTTGCCTTGTTGCCAAGGGGATTAGGAATGGCCATTGGCGAAAGAGCAAAACTTCAAACGCGTTTTCCCGAAAATCAGCTTTTCTTGATTGTTCCCTTATTCCGCGACGGGTGCGAATTGTTCAGATGGTGGACAGCCGATGACGTCCGCGACGCCTAAAAACGGCAGTCGGACGGAAATTCAACCTGCAATGGTTTTACTTACTTTTTTGTTCAGATGGAACTGAAGCCAAGTAATTCCCGCCGGTCGCCATCTTACTCTTCTCAAAATTCAAAACGTCCTCTTTATTTAATTAATATTTATTACACATTAACCACGTTTTTAGAAAATGGTTCCTAAAAGCTTTAGTGTTGAAAATAAAATTAGCAATTTCGCGTTTATATAACATCGATGTACGAAAACATCGCTGGTCAACATCGATGTACAAAAAACATCGATACCTTACAATCGATGTCAAAAACATCGAACATCGACATGAATACATCGATGTTTTGAAAACATCGACCATCGATGCTCATCCCTAGAGCCAAGGATCATTTCACTATGCAGCAGCATGTGAACCCCACTAAAGAAATGGCAAATTTTATGCAGAAACGACCTACCTAGTTAAAAAGCAGTGGGAACACTATAAAACGCCGAGTCGAAGTGGTAACGTTAGTGACACTGTTGAGTTAGTCCAAGGAAATTGATTCGTCGCTGATCTCAACAGCAGCAAAGATCTTCATTGCACCGATTTTTTAAAGAAAAAAGAGGACTTCGCATGAATCCTGACAGAATCAATTTAGTCGAACAGCTGCTAACTTCCCCAAAAGAAATCACGCCTGTCGCGACAACGGAAGAGATCGAAAGCCTGATATTATTTTCCAATCCTAAATCGGAGTAAAAGATTTAAAAAATTAGGAATTTAATTATTATATCAAAACATTGCTATATTCCATTTGCAAAAGCAGCGTAGTTCAAGGAAAACCATGTATTATTTGGAACCAGTTTGACGAGAGCGGGACTAATACGTGATAAAAGAACGGAAACGATTGGTGTTGTCCAAAACAATATCTGTTCTGTCACATCTTGTTATATTTGAACAGTTTTGACCTGTTGAAGTAGATCAGGGGTTTCAACTGTATTACAAATCTGCATAACTCATTCGTATTCGGCGGGTGCTTGTTGCTCTAGAAAACGTTAAATAAAACTCCCTAGGACACAGGCAGTAGGAGGCTTCAGGATGAGGTTCAGGATGACTTCCGGAATTGAATCGGGCGCCAATTTTTCTGAGAGCACCAATGTTCTTCTCATTGTCATCATCTATTACATATACCAACAAAAAAGGTAATGTTTGGTGCAGAGGAGATGAGGGTTGGTGTAGGGTTTTTCAGTGTGCTGAATCCAAATCTGACACCTGTTTTCGTTACGAGGTCTCGATTTTGACATACAGCTCATATACCTTTTTTTTTTTAGTTGCGTTTGTGCGTTGAATATACGTAATATAAATCCCAATTAATTTTTCACTTGCAATCACTCTTTCCGTGTTTTTTTGCGGTACAGTATCCGAATTTGAAAGCCAATTTTTTCAACCTTCTCTCATTCCAACAGCGGTGTAGTTGAAAAATTACACCAACAACTGTGATGAAGCTTATTGCTGCTACAAAACTGTAGACAACCCAGAAGTGATACAACAAGAGTGACAGTTTCCCACATCTAAATGAGAGGTCCAAAGGTGATGTATTTTTGTCACTTTTTTCTTTACATATTTTAATAAGTTATTGACAATTCCTGAAGTTAGTTGTGAAACACTCGATAGGACGCCGATTTTGTGTGCAAGAAGTTTCCTATTCAGGAAGTCAATTTTTGAAGTATAATGTGGCGCAATTTTTATATATCTAACACAACTCGAATATTATACGTTTTATGGGTATTGTATTAAATTTTAGAACTGAGATAATGATAATGAGCAGTTGCGGAATAATTCGCAGCGTTTTTAATATCTAAAATTGTTGTTGTTCTTTGCTCGAGTTGATCAACTACCACTGATTTAATTGAACTGGTTTTAAGTGATAGAGGAGGCGAATTCCAGAAGCCAATCTGAATTCCATCGGACTTTTTAATTTAGTTTTACAAGAAAACGGAAGCCGACCGCCCTCACTTTCATTTTGAGGGTCTCACGGCAACTTCCCACATCGTCATTTTGGCGACTTTTCAGCAGAGCCAAAAAACCATCTGCCAATGACTATGTTTACTGAGTAATTCAGTAAAGTAAATCGTGAGATTAGTTAGTTTGCCTAACTTAGGTACCTAACTTATAGGTACTTAGTTAGATCAATCCGCCGGGGGAAGACGCTTCGAATGGTACCCATAACACATTTTGGCCAAAAGTCCGGTGTTGCCGTGAGACCCTCGATTTATAGTTGATGTAGCAGTAGTTGGGCGTCCAATAATTTCATCTCAACTGGTTTTCAGTATAAAATGGAGGGACCTAAGAGATGTGAATAATATTACGCTGTTTGGTTAGTATTCGCCAGGAGGCGTGGTCGAGTGTTCTGAACTCGTTTTACTCATCGATATTATGGAAATATTTTCAATAGACCTTCGGTTGTCTACTTGTTACCCGTCAGTTGTTTTTCCACCGTGGAACTTTTGTAAGTAAACATCAATGGAGAATCTCTTTTGAAAATAAAGAAATATGTGGCGTCATCATTTCAATATCTCCGTCGAGAGATTCCTTCCCGTACAGCTACGGGTTGATAACTAACGTTTAGTTCCCTCAACGACATACTAATAAAATAGGCTCAGACTTAAAAGGCATAGGTAGTTCTATTGCTTCTCCTAGATACTACACGATCTAAACGTCCTCTGTCTGTTCGCTCGTGCAGAACGAGATGAGAGGGATGTGCCTTTGAAAAGTATTCAGATCCTATTTCACGCCTTTTTCCTCTCCGGAGTTCGCCGAATACGAGCTTATTGACGATAACTCATCAAAAAATGTAAATTCGAGACCTCTTTGTGAGGATTTGTTGAACTTTCGAACTAAACCTCCGCCGAATTCCAGCGTCATTATCAAGGTGCTCATGAACCCAAACAGAATTGTTAAAGAGAATTATGAAGCAGGAGAACAAATTACGATATTTAATTAAACAAACCTTTTTCAATCGCAATTCACGCTATAATTATATTTAGAAATTTGCAGTAGGTAAGTAGAACAAGACTTGTTCTACTTAGTATACCCCTGAAATTATGCCTCCTTATTATGCCTCATCTCTCACCGTCTATTATGCACCTGATTAACCCAAAACGTTCAAAAATACATTTCACTTCTGTTTTCATCGCCTACCAAGAAAATATTGCCCAAGGTTTATATTCTTCCATAATAATTACTTTTATAAATTGGCAGTAAGTAGAATAAGAATACTCCTGAATATCGATTCACCCACGTAATGAAGGATGTCCTTATTTTGCCTCCTCCCTCACTATTATGCACCAGAATTTTTCGAAAATACATTTCACTTCTGTTTTCATCGCCTATCAAGAAAATAGGTTCATACTCTTCTATACTGCCAAATTCTGCCAAATTTTGATTAACCGGATAGGACTCTCCTGAATGTGCCAGCTACCAGGAGACAATAGAAATTCTCTACCATAACCTGATGGTGACAACTGATGAAGCAGGCGACACTTCTCTACATTTGGAGACCAGTAAACACGACACTTGCCAGCAGGCTACACTTGAGGGCAGTGTAAGGAGCTTTTAACAATAATATTGATGTAAAACTTGAATCACTTGTACTGTAGTTCTGAAAAAGTTGATAATAAGCATGTACATTTAGGTTAATTTTGTAAATAAATTTTTTTCAATTAGATAGTTTTTTAAATATTTATTTTGAATAAAACTTTTTGATGGCCATGACACCTGGCTAATTCCAAATGAAAAAAAAAGAAGTCTTTGGGATCTTGGATACAAATTTGTTAATGAAAGCATGGCCGGGTGAAAGAATTTGTCAAAACCACCATCACTATCTTTTTGTAATTTATATTTTTCTGCTGAGAAATTTGATTTGAAAAACGAGTGTTATAACGTTCGATACCAGATAGTTCATAAGAACATCGGTTATTAAAACGTACCGCTTAAAAATGCCCAGCCAATTCTCATTTGCAATCATGGATTAAACATCAAGTTGTAAGAACATCGTTATTAAGAACATAACAATGTCATGTGCTTATCGCAGTATGATATTATAATATAATATTATGGTAACCTATATAAAATGATATTATCGCCTATAGTGATAACCGATAACGGATTGTTACTATTGTTGATATTGTATATAATTGGTTACTGGGAAAATAAAACGCTTGTAAGAAGCTTAGTTGGAAAATATGTAAGTTCTTTTAAATGAAAACTTTCAGGAAAAGCCTTGTTCTAAAGAAAATACTACCCAACCCGTTTCTTTCCAAACCCTTCCTCAGTTTGTTACAGTTGTTCAAAGAGTGAAGTTGTTAAAAACAGTAAATATGAGTACAAAACGTAAAACTTTCACGGTTGAGCGAAAAGATCACATAATTTCACGATTAGAAAACGGTGAAAAAACGGAGTGTTAGCCAACGAAGTGAAGGTATTTGTAATATTTTTTTTAAATAGAGAAATATTAAATCACGAATTTGAAAAAGCACGGACTAGAATGAAGAAACTTCAAAAAGGTCCCCATGACGAAATAGAAGAAGCCCTTTTGCAAAATTTTAAGATTCGGAGAAGTGCCAACATTCGTCTAAGTGGACCAATTTCACTTTAAAAAAAAAAAACCAAATGAATTTGCAATGCTTTTCAACAAACAGGATTTTATTTGTTCATCTAGTGGATTCAGAGATTCCGCGAAAGGCATTCCATTGTGTTTGGGAGAATCAGTGGAGAATCAAAGGATGCAGCACCAAAAATGTGTGATAAGTAGCTTAAAATCGTTTGGAATGCATTAAGGGGAGGGTACGAAGACTATGAAGTGATCAACTTCAGGGTTTGATGTGGGACGTCCTAAAAGAACCAAATTTCGTGATGATACAGAACTCTTGATGAAATATAGATATTGAAAATGCTGTCAGTACGTTCCTCCCATGAGTGCATCAGATAATATTTCTCAAATTACTTTGATACAGTTGATCTAGACTGTGATTGAATATGAAGAATATGGCTGAGGGAGGACTTGAGCTGTATATAAAGCTTACCTACATATTATGTACCGTTGCATTACCACTGCACCATGACACATAAAATACACAATATTCTACTTACAGATTGGCATTATCATTCATTAACCTCCAGGAGAAGTTTGATAAAACACTGCGTTGTGCCAACTAATGATATTATCATGAACAAGAAGAAAAAAATCAAAAAATTTCGTCGAGAATTCCGTTTGAAGAACACGACGAAAAAAAAAAACATTCTTTGGCGTAACAGTCACGTATTTGATCAGGATTATCAACAAACACGAGCAAATATTGGGATCACTATAAAACGCACATTAAATGTGTGTTTAATTTTATGCTCTTGTTTACCCGGATTTCTTCGAACACTTTAGGGGATAGCAATTGCAGTTATGAAAACGAGCTTTCCAGATGTCAACGAGCACATAAAGGCTACGTTATAAGATATAATCCTGGATGAGAACTATGTAAAACTGTTTTATGGTTTTTACTAGCCCCAGTTGCCCTAGTGAGTATTTTTGTCCAACTATTTTATGGTTGCCCTAGTGAGTATTTTTGCCCAACTATTTTACGGTTCTTTCCATCACCAGTTGTCCTAGTTTAGTATTTCAAAATTCACAAAACAAGTACAGTAAGTAAGTAAGTACAACGAGTTAATACCGGAAATAGCTTTAAAATTCCGAAATTAAAAATGCAACGAACAAATTCTAGGATTTTGACCTTGAACCTTAACTTTTGCCTATTTGATTTGGCTTGTAGCTGTAATTCACTAAGTTGATTTTTGGTTGGTTTCTAATTCGACGAGCTTACCACCCTGCATGAAATGAAGTCTGAAGGAGTTCTCCTGGTCACCAATAATCCACATTCCTGACACATGAGGGAACTAATTGTTGATGAATTTATCTTAAAAACACTGGTATCGTAAGATGACTCACGTGGACGTGGCGCGCTTTCAGAATCATGTCTGTGGGGGTTGGGGGACTTGTTGCATTGATTCTCTACGATTTCGTTGTCAGTCCAGACCAACCCCTAGTTTATATAGGACTCCCTCTTCTGGAAGTTCCCGAGGGAGAGGGCCGTGTTCCCCCTTCTATCCCTAAAAGTCATCCCCGTCGGATATCTGGCTGTTGACCTGCCTCAACCGGCGCTGTCTGTGTCGTTTAGGAGGTTACAGAAGTGATGGCGCGGAGGAGAACTTGACCTTCGTCAAGTTATTCAACTTCCGCCAACACCGACCGCCAGAGGAGAGTGAACGGTAAGTGCTGTGACCGTCAATCTCACCCACTAATCCTCCGCCGTATTGAGCCGATGGGTTCGTTCCTACTGTTTGAACTACGAGCGATCTGAAGTTCATCCAAACGTCCACCACATCCTTGTTCTCTGGACATTTAATCTCCTGCACTATAAAGCAATCAATCCAACCTCGCTATTCACATGAATACTGGTCTCCTACACTACTAACCCTGTATTCCTACACTTCATTTCACTGGACATTGTGCACTGAGAACTATTCTACCCCAATTTTCTTGAAATGTGCACTCTTGCACGACTACTAACTGTGTACTTACACACTTGAAATGTGTACGTCTACTCAGCATCACCTCCTCCATGTGAAATATGTAATCTAACACATTAACACCCCAATTTACTTTAACTGCGTACGTCTGCTCAGTAACATCTCCTCCATATGAAATGTTTAATCTAACGCATTAACACCCCAATTCCCTTGAAATATATACGTCTGCTCAGCAACACCTCCTCCATATGAAATGTTTAATCTAACGCATTAACACCCCAATTCCCTTGAAATATATACGTCTGCTCAGCAACGCCTCCTCCATATGAAATGTTTAATCTAACGCATTAACACCCCAATTCGTTTGAAATTTGTACGTCTACTCAGCGACACCTCCTCCATATGAAATATGTAACCCTACAAATCAACACCCTCAAATTAGTTGAAATGTGTACTTCTAATCAGCTACACATCCTCCATTTGAAATGTGCAATCTTACACAGTGTTAACCCATAGCACGACACGTGATGTTCTACCCATTCAGGTGACCCAAGAGTATGGGACACCTAGAAGCTTCTATTTTCCAGTTTTAACCATGTTATTGTTA
Source organism: Stenodema calcarata (assembly GCA_963920205.1). Classification (NCBI taxonomy): domain Eukaryota; kingdom Metazoa; phylum Arthropoda; class Insecta; order Hemiptera; family Miridae; genus Stenodema; species Stenodema calcarata. The sequence goes on along the minus strand of OY986051.1, from coordinate 33,018,785 downwards.
GAAAATTCATGTACCTTCGTGACTACACTTCGAGGAAAGAAATAAGTATATGGGCATTGAACGGTGAACGTGGTGGGTGGAGGGCAGGAGGGGGCAAATTCTTGCTCACTTGGTATGTAATTATAAATACAAAATTAGAGAAAAAGGTCTCGTCGTATGACGCACAAGTTGGCCTCCTGCCAGCCGTATTACGTCATACGCTCGTGCGTCATAGGCTCTGACGTACTTTTTGGCCTCCTGCCAGCCGTCTTACGTCATACGCTCGTGCGTCATAGGCTCTGACGTACTTGTTGGCCACCTGCCAGCCGTCTTACGTCATACGCTCGTGCGTCATAGGCTCTGACGCACTAGTTAGCCTCCTGCCAGCCGTCTTACGTCATACGCTCGTGCGTCATAGGCTCTGACGTACTTGTTGGCCTCCTGCCAGCCGTCTTACGTCATATGCTCGTGCGTCATAGGCTCTGACGTACTTGTTGGCCTCCTGCCAGCCGTCTTACGTCATACGCTCGTGCGTCATAGGCTCTGACGTACTTGTTGGCCTCCTGCCAGCCGTCTTACGTCATACGCTCGTGCGTCATAGGCTCTGACGTACTAGTTGGCCTCCTGCCAGCCGTCTTACGTCATACGCTCGTGCGTCATAGGCTCTGACGTAATGGCCCGCCGGTCGCTTGTGTTCTGACGTGATCTGAGGTAAAGGGTGAATCAAGGGAACAAATTTTTCCCGTTTCAGTTTATGTGCCAAAGTAAAGACATGAAAATGTCAAAATTCCTTTGTGCAGAACCTGAATGATAGAGATGATGAATTAATTACAAAAAATAAACGCTTGCATAATAGGTCTGCAACACATTTGGACATTTTATGTCTTTAGTTCCCACCACCATCACCCCCCCCCATTTCCTCCCCCATTACCTGGGGACTTTTGAGAAGGATCATAGCGAAGAAATGAAATGTGGGGGACACCCCCAGAGCCCCGGATTGTTAATGTTATGATGTGTTTTTCGGAGATTCCCCAGAGACTGGTGGCATAGGAGTAAGTTCGGCCGAAGTCCACTCCGCTGTGTCAGTGGCCGCACATTAAGGGAAAGTCATAAAACACCTCTAACACCCAACTACAATTTCACGTAGCATTCCTATATATACACCCTAATAAACCATGATACATTAAACACACATGTTGTGATACTACAACTGTTTCGGTTGTAGTATCATTGTCTTCTACATTGTCTTCTGTTTAACTCAGCTTTCCGTACATCCACGGTCGTGTGCAGGGCATGGAAATATTCGATAAATTGAGGGCTTTCCAACGAGTGGTGAACGAGTTTCATGGGTTGGAAAATATTATAATATTATTGTGAATGGATGACGGTTTGCATCGATTAATTTGCATCGAATGCTTGCATTCTTTAACATCCGAGCTGTCATAGAATAATCTCGTCTTGAAATATCCCAAAGCCCAGGAAATAGGTATAATACATTATATTGATAAAATACAGAGCTTGGAAGCCTTTGAAAACAGTTTCTGAACACTCGGGGTCGTAGGCGACTCGCTGGCCCAATCCACGTACACACATCAACTTCTACGTGGAGCAGTCAGCTCCCGGGAAGGTCACCAGGTTGTCAATTTATTTGACAACTTCATATCCTCATAATATGCACTATTAAGTGCAACTTATTAGCGTTGTTGCTAATAATTTTGAGAGCGCTAACCCATTGCAACACGTGAAAAGATTTTCCAAAGCACAAAAAGAGGAAATTTCGATCCCACGCCAACAATGATTTCTCATAATCGCCTCAGGGATGACGTAGATTTGCACGACAGCGGAATGGCCTACTACCGCGTTCAAATCAGGAGGAAGAAATAGTGGTGGCCATTATTTGTAAATTCATTGCGTAGTGCTGTAGCAAATTCCTGGAAAATTTACAACCGCGTGAATGAAACCAAACATCCCCAGATAGTTGTTCAAGTTTAACACAAATGACGATGTGAACTGTGCATAAATCGAGGTCCTCTTGCAGCTTCAATTTCGACTTCTTCTAGATTTGATAAGATTGACCAACACATTTTCAGGCTCGACTAGGACACACGGAATTGCTGTAAGGTTTGTAAGAATAAACCATTGTGTTTGTGCACCTGCATCCTGACTGTTTCAAGAATTAGGTACCATTCTGTGTGACGCATCGGGCCAAAGGGTTTAAATGACTTATGACGAGAGAAATTTTTTTCTGTGTTGTTTACGACTAGAATACTACGAATAGTTTACGACTAGGTACCTACGATATAAAATTTCTGAAAAAAATTTAGCGTTTACTATTTCTGTCTGCACTTGATCGCGGCTAAAGCATATATGCTTCATAAAGTATGATTCATTGATTTTAGCATAGAATATATTCTATGCTAAAATCAATGAATCATACTTATTACACGATCTACTACCATTATTCTCAACATAGGTCTATAGGGACTTCACAAACCTGGTTCAAGTGGAGCATTTGGTGCGTATGTAAGGTATATAACCGGGAAGTAAGGTAACTCTAATGTACTTGAAAACAATTTTTTTTTAAGAAAACATAATTGAATGAGTGGAAGAACATTCGATATCATGATGGGTATCAACATAACCTGGTACCTATACGTTCCTCATACCTGCCAACTCCATTTCCGTACACATTATATCATAATATTATTGAAGAACAATTAAGGGAATTTCCACTACGCAACGAGTTACAACCATTTTCACCCACAATATGAATCTAAAACACCAGGAAGAAGAAACCTCTACTGTATCGTAACTCTGCACTTGGTTCATTTTTTCAGTAATTACGGGCTCCAATAAGTGCCAAGTTCTTTTAGACGAGGGCAATAAAGTGCCAACGAGCGTGAACATTCCATAACGGTTGCAGTATCGCCGAAGAGTTACGAGTACTTGTCCGATGTTTGTGCCTTTTACGCATTGATTTTGCATTCCGGTGGTTGTATGTAGATCCGCTCATAATTATACGCATCGCTCGCAGGGGTAACATAAAGAGGAAATTAATTAAGAGGAAAAGGTGGGAATTCGGAACCTGCTTGTGATGTGGAACATTCACTCGGGGCTCGGATGGCGAGGAGCTCTTGGGAATCCTAAGAATTTTAGCAGCAGACCTTCACAGGGGGCCGAATTTGCTATTGTTGCGTTGAGTGATGATAAAATCTCCATTTTACTGAGTTGAAAAATCGATAAACTGAGGTATTATAAACAAATTGTTATGAACAAATTATGTCTCCTTTTTTGCCGAGTAACACCTCAGTTTATTTTTCAACTCTGAACACGATGGTGAAGTCAGAAATGCTAAATCTCATTCCGTTATCAGATTAGAGAGGATGAACCGTGAAGAAAATCACAAGTAACAACCAAATTTTTTCATCTTCAAACTGCTCCAGTTTGAGGACGGAGTAAGACTTCACCATCCTGTTCAGCGTAAAATAATCTTTGAAATGAGGTGTCACTTGTTATAATGTTTCATTTTTGGAATTACATATGGGTAATACCCCCCCCCCCCCTCCCCCTGGAATGAGAAAATTTAATAAGCTTTCATTGCAACGTACCGTTTTTGAGTTAAGAGAAAAAAAATCCGTTTAATACGAGGTGTCACTTGTCAGACTGTTTCATTATGGGAATTTGTGAGGAAATGTTTTCAAAAATTCGAGTTTAAACATTTTGGACCGAGGAATAATGACTTCTCTGTGGGCGGTGTCAACCTGAAATCGAACGGACAAGAGTTTTTCTGCCTCTTGACAAATTTGTGATTCGGAACGATGTTTTGTGTATGCACTTGCCCGAGAGGTAAATAGTACGCAACATGGAAGGAGCTCGCTAACGAGCACGTGATTGAGCTGAATGTTGATCCTGATGACCAGTTGATCTTGATGACTCAGTTCCATGAGTTATATCAGCATTTGGACCCACCGAGCTATATGATGGATCGGAACCTGGGTAATCTTCTTGTCAGAAGTACAGTATAATATACTGTAGTATAATATACTGTAGTATAATATACTGTTTGAATTTCATCAAGCATCTCACAGCGGGTTCTACATATTATGTAGAACCCGCTGTGAAATGCTTGATGAACTTCAAATAGGATGTCTACTTTTCCCCTCGGTAAACCGTGGGAAGATGTCGGTGTTTTTGATTTGTTGGGGCCAGTACCGTATTTTGAAATGTAGATTTCTTTTGAAATGTAGAAATGTAGATACCTGTATATGGTGTGAACCGGACGGAAATCCATTACAACTAGATACCTGTATATATGCAAAGATCAATTTCGAAGTGGCGCAGCAATAATTTTGGGAAGAACCGGGTGGCTCTTGGTTGGTACGTAGTGAAGGCGGGAAGATAGAGGAAGGCTCTGGCAGACGAATCGAATTAATAGGTACCTACTGCAATATTAGGATTCAATTTATGTTAAATCATTTGAATAGATTGGATTATTTGTGAATTTTAATCAATATAATCACTGTCGAAACAATCATTAGGTCGCCCCATCATTTAGGGGAATGCTGAAGAGACCACCACCGAGGTCGTTACGGACTACGTTTTAGCTCATTACTTTCATTACATTTACAGCGACGAGACTCACAAGGATATTAATATCCTTGTATACAGAAAACGATGAACCGCTGTAGAATAATGACCCGCCATAATTTTATCTATAATGTCACACCTACCACTTTATCAGTCTACCGTCGCTGGACGGTTAAGTCAATAACGGAGTTAAATTGATAACACCGTGAAAGAGATCATTATAGAGAAAATTATAGATCATCTATAATATATCTAATGTATCTATAATAATCTATAATATATCTAATATATCGCAGCGCATTATTCCACAACTGATTATCATTTTCTGTATACAATATCATTTGAGACTCATAACGATGGCTCCATCATGGAGAATCAGCACGATTTGTAATCACGGGCTCTGCGATGTACACTAAAAAATCGTATCATCGCGGAATGGCACTTAGCGTTAGGCTCAGGATTGCGATTTTGTAGTATACATCGCACAGCCCGTGACTACAAATCGTGCTGATTCTCCATGATTGAGCCGTCGTTTTTAGCCGTCGTCGTACAGTTATGAGACTAACAAGGATATTGTATACAGGAAATGATAAACCGTTGTGGAATAATGATGCAATCCTATTCGACCTCTCACTTTTGGGGTCTCCATATAAGTTCATCTCTCTGTAATGCACATTCAGTACCTATTGTTTTGTAACTGACGACGGTTTAATTACTGTTATAGTGTAATCATACTTAAGTGGAAATAGACGATTTTTCAAATACTCATGTTTTTCTTTAGAACCAACTTATGGCACAAGGAGCTGATAGCGATCTCGAATTAAGATTGAGGCCAGGAAGCTGATGGTCTCAATCATAATACGTGACAATAGCCATCCCCTCGCTTGATCGGCAGATCGAGTCGGTTGAATAAGTCGAACTGATATACCGGCCTTGTCGGTTGGTTGGTTCTCATTCAAGCCCAAATAATCTGGTTACGATAAACGATTAGGATTACCGCACTATGCAAAGCACGTAGATCCCCGATATGGAGTTATCATGGTAAAATAGGCATGAGAAAACTCACATCGCACCGTCACCGGCGCCACGCTTCGTCCAATTGCTCGCTTCGACTGCACGACGATTATCTTGTACGGGGGCCCGATAGACGTCATCTATTCACATTCTTCCGAACCCACTTGATTGAACGAATTCAACGGATTCGTTCCGTCGGACGAGTGGAAATACAAAATGCCTGTGGGATTTTTCAATTCAGAAGGCGTCATTTTCAACATCATAAAAAACTAAGAGGTCCGACTCGTCCCATTTCCACAGAAAACATACACTTCCGACGTCTTTTTCAAAAGAACAACTTGAGGTGTGGGTGAAAAGGATCAAGTTGCGCAGCAAGAATGAACGAGCGAGTTTTCGAAGTAACATAATATGCACCTACTCCAACTTCCCTTCACTTGAATATTAATTCAAATTTGATCATTTATTGCTGGTAATTTTTTATTGTATTTCACGGCGAACCCACGTACCACTTTGAACCTTTGTTAGTGTCTCATGGAAACCCCAACTATATAACAATCACTAATATGTGACCTTACACTGCTCCACCCTCCCCTCAGGCTGTCCACAGGCTGCATCTCTGCCTTAGCAAACCAACTCACGGACAGCAAGCGACGCACTTTGCTTAACTGGATTTGGGAGAGAACGCCCTGCCTCTTCTTCACGACTCGTGGCACTGTCCAAGCAGGTTGCAACTTCAGACAAAAGGATCTTTTCCACTGGGCTTTTCTATGTGCAGTCTTGAACCTTTTCCGGGTGGTTTCTGATGTTCAGTATTCAGTTAAAGGCATTTGGACCATCTGCGGTGGCCTCACAAGGGTTTCGGTCATCTCAAATCTCGTCCATACACCAACTGAGCAGGAGACAATCCTTTAGTCATAAACGAGGGTCATGTGCTTGGTGGGGGTTTTATTCAGCCTCTCGACTAGTCTTGCTGACTAGTCGTCCCCGTAATGGAGTGGAGCGATATCGATGAATTCCAAGCAGATCCGAAACTTCATTAACCCACCTAGGACGAGCGTGATGCATATGTCACTGGTCACTGGTCAATGTGGAGCTGACCAAGTAGGATCCCTACACAGATAAACACATGGACTACCAAGGCTGCTGCAACCCTCTTTGCTTCCTGCTTGGGGATAACCCACAGCCATCATTATGCACTTGTTTCCCCAACTCTACTCGTACGAGGGAAACGTCCGTCTTGTTTCATAGAGTTGGTTGGTATGTTTTCTTCTTATACCTATAGTACTACATCGAATCAGTGACTAAGTGAGTCAGTTATATTTATGTTGGATTTGTTCGGTTATATGAAAGGTTCATATCAAAGGAGAAAAAAACCTTGTAAATAGCCCACAAGGTTTGCATGAAAAATAAAATTCGAAATAACTGGTACCAATTTGAGTGTAGAGATTTGTCACGGTAATTGAATGAGAGATAACGCGGTCTACAAAAAATTTGGGCGAGTTAGAAGAAGCTTTTAAAATCGAAGCATTAAAAAAGTGGTGCTGACCTTCCTATCATTAATAATATAGATATATCAACCATAGCTCGATTACACGATCCAGACGCCCTAATGAGTGAGCTTGAGATTATTTTTTTTCACAAAACCATTCATATCAAAGGACCAAACCATCAAACATTGACCGTAGAGTAAACAACTGTAACATGGAACAAAATTCAGTTTTGGTTTTTTTAATTTTCAGGGTACATATTACTCACCAACTTTCCTCATATCTTCACCGAGGAGTGCATAGAATATAAAATGAAGAGTCCCATGGACCATCATTGATGTTACCATGGGACATGGGTTGTTGTACCCTGGGAATACAGTATAACGGCCTCGCAAATACAATGTTTTTGATGGTAAGCTGAAGAATAGTTTGGGAATCAATATGGAGTCATAATAATGAAGTATTCTGGTATTAATAAAGAAGATGCAAGTGGAGAAAAAATTACACGTCTGGATGCTATCATCACTGTTCCGTGGTACAACTGTTTTCAAAGTACAACGGCTTACCCTAAAGGCCGACACCGTACGATATATCGACGAACAGAAATGCCCTTCCTGATTTGCGAATACTTCCAAGGAGTTAAGTTACGTACAAATGGTTAAATATGAGAGTTTCGTGAATTTCTAAATCTGTAATTTATAACCAAAAACGATAATGAACCATTGGAATCGCCCAAGAAAAAACATTTGAAAGTTTTCGTTTAAAGATATGTAGATTTAGAAAATCGAATTAAAAAAATCCCACAATGATGAAGCCCTTTTTCCCAGAAAAAATTTTGAAATTTTGAAGAATTCATAATTTGATGTGTCATTACCTAATAATGGAGATATTATCTCCAAAACATCATATTAAACGGTTCACAATAAACTAGAGTTTATTTTATAGAATATTCTAAGACCATCCGTAGCTAAGACCATTATTATAATAATGGTTGTAAGTTGCTTACATATGGTTGTAAGTTACTTACTTGCATCCGGTTGTATGTAACTTACACTTACTACTAGACTTACACTTAGTTACTAGATGAGTTTCATCTCTCATTTTCAAACGGTTCTGATATACTGAATGACTCAGTATACCTACTGAGTGACAGTGAATGACTGAAGAGTCGTTCAGTATATCAGAACCGTTTAAAAATGAGAGATAAAAACTCATCTAGTTTTTAGAAGAACCAGCTGACGGGCAGAACTCGGGGTGTGTCCATCTACCTCTGTTACCTGTCCTGGACGTGCAGAACTCGGGATGGATCCATCTGCCGCTCTTACCTAACGCTCTAAGGATCATACCTCTTACATGTCCCTTTACAAACCCTTATAATCTTAAATAGCAAAAGTAATATTCATCTGTCTCACGGGAAGCATCCCGTGGGGGTTTAGAGGGGTGGGGGTTTATAGGAGAATTTAAGATTTTTATATTTCGGCTTCCCTATAAACCCCCACCCCTATGCATCGGATCCGGAAGTGAACCCCCCTATGTCTTTCCCCGGCACATTCATTGAGCCGTTTTTTCGTGATTGAAGGACAGACAAACAGACATACACCAAATTCAAAATCGGCATGGTTCGACTCCATTTCACGCGAAACGAATAACTGTAGTGAAATTTTTCGAAAATACCCAAGGAACAGGAAAATCGTCTCATTTAGTTATATAGATTACTTAAAAAAGCAATGGAAATAATAAACCAAAATTGAAGGTCGCTTATAATCACAAAGACGATATTACGGGGTATGGGCATTTCTGAGACGCCCAGCAGATTGAAAAGCGTTCATTATGAAATGAAATGAGGCGAAAGAGAAAAACCCGTGACAGACGGTACCATATCAATTCAATATCTCGTAGAAGCGGAGCCAAGAAGAATAAAACGTTTCGTCGAAAAGGGAAAGCTAGTCGTGAAAATTGCGACAGCGGCGCTCCCTTTGAGACATCTCAGGAGCTGCTGCCGTGAGGAAATTGGGCGATAAACAAATCTGTTGAACCGTAACTAGATCGCGACACTGGAGAGGTTAAGGGTTAAAATGAAGGGAATGTGATTTCAGCTGTTTGTGACAGCGCGACAAAAACGAGGGTTGCAGTAAAAGGCTGTCTCAACCGAGAATGGTCTTCTGAGTTCCGTTTATGGAAAGCGTTAATAACTCAAACAATTTGGGGTGAATGGAACAGAAGTCGAGATTGATCAGGGCGAGGCTGAGGATGATGCTGACTTAAGGCCACTTATCCATTCAGAGCTTTTAGGGGAGAAAACAACCCACTCAGGTCTAATCCACTATCTCAAATATTATAACACCGATCTTGTAAACTTATCTTACTGATCAATGTGTGAAAAATAGTGTCCCCGAATATTGTTACTCATGGGGCTAAACAATATAACGCGATAACAGATCAAGAAATAAAATTTTTAAAAAGGTGTAATTAGCGACAAATTTTCGATGATCACTACTCTTAAAAAAAAAAAAAAAAAAAAATTCTGCAAGGTGCCGAATCTCACAAAAGTTGGACAATTTAATTGCCTTTCCGACGGTGTACTCAAAACTGCAGTTATCTCTCAATTTCGGAATGCAATTGGAATGGGAAGGGAAAAAACTGATGTCATGCTTGTTTTGTAGGATCTTATCTCCAATGAATTGAAATTATTTTTGACATAAAATTTTTATGTCTTTACTATGGCACATAACTCAAAAAGTGTCACATTACGGTGTGACGAAGAAGGCGTTATCAAAAATTTCTAATGATTTTCACGTACAACCGATTCGCTGCTACGGAACTTTATGTTCGCCAGTTATCATCGTACAAAAATCGTTCACCACTCGTTGAATAGCTCTCGATTTACCTAACCATATTACGTTAACCACTGAGGAGTGCGTGACCGACAAGCTGCGGTATGAGCGTGATTGTTTAAATAATTGCTTACACACAGGTGAACATTCTCAATAATATTGAGAATGAGAAACAACAATTAAAAAAAAAAAAAACAAAATGAAGTACGAGGTACGTGGTGTGGGTGTGGGAGGGGGCGCAAAGACATAAAATGTCCCTCGTGGTTGCGTACTTGTACGAAAGCTGTTGTTGTATAAGATAAGAGTTTCATTGGTTTAAAAGGCTATCGATGATACGGGTTTTCTCAAGTGTTCTTCCGATTGTTTGTTTCTAAAAACCGTTTTCGTATTCGTGAGTTCAGTTAACAATAAGTCTTTTGGAGTCAGATTAATTCAGTTAATCATTTGTATTTAGTCACCACACACACACACGTTCCAGTAGTGTCAACTGATCCGAAGACGGCCGAAAGTTTAAGAATTTTAACGAAGATCATGGGTATGTCGAACAACCGCGGATCGACAACCGCAATGCGGCCTCGCTTCTCATACGGTACCGTGCCAGCCACCGTGGTAACCTGGAACTCCCTACAAACTGGTGACCCCGACGTGATCCTGAACCGCGGACATGGAATCCCGAACCTCGTCCGAACCTCCGCCTTCTCCTACACCAACACGTACAGGACCGTGAACAAGCCTGTAGCCTACGCCACTCCTCTGGCCACTACTTATGCTCACGCTCCTCTGACCACCCCTTACGCCACCCCTGCTATCGCTGACGCTCCTCTGACCACCTCTTACACCGCCCCTGCCATCGCTGACGCTCCTCTGACCACCGCTTACACCGCCCATGCCATCGCTGACGCTTCCATCGCCACAACTTACGCCTAAAGCTGGGTTCACATGGTCGCGTAATCGACGTAAAAGCGTACAAAACGTAAGAGCGTAAAGCCTCCTGATTGGCTACCGGCTAGTTGATGGGCGGGGAAGCGTCTACGCCGAGCTCTTACGCGAGCGTACTAAAAAATTAGATATTTTGCGCTTTTACGTCGACGTAAAAATGGCGGATCCGTCACAGCTGATCTCCCACATCTTCCAGCGACTGTTTACTGTTCACCGTTTACCATTTCGTGTCTCGTGTATCGTGTTTCGTGTCTATGATTGTTTCGTGTGATGAAATTGGCGGGTAGAACAAAACAACGCGGTAATACTCGAGAAAAAAAAACAGCGCGGGAAACCGCTGTTTTCAACACAAACAACGGAATAACGAAAAATGCGGGAAAACAAGGGTGCATTGCGCATTGGCCTCTTGCGCACCTAAGCGTCTTACGCCACCATGTGAACGAACACCGACGTAAAACGCTTTTACGCGCCTCCCACCCTCGCCACCTACGTCGATTACGCTTTTGCGCTTACGTCGATTACGCGACCATGTGAACCCAGCTTGACTTATTAGTTAGTATTGCGTATTGCCGCGGCCGCTCCAGCTATCACCACAGCGACGTCGCCCCCATCTCCACACAACAACTACAAACTGGTGACCTCAACAACAACACAATAACTACCTACACCATCTATTAATAATTAATATTACAATAATTGTAATTTAATTATGTAATTAATTATTAATTACAATAATTGTAATTTAATTATTAAATTACAATTATTGTAATTTAATTATTAAATTACAATTATTGTAATTTATTTTTATGTTAATTCCAAAGATATCTACTATGGTTGTTATTGAAACCTAAAAGAACGTGAGGAACGTCTGGCATGATGTAAGTTTTTGCGTTCTTCATATGGACTATGTTCGCATTACTATTTGTTTACCTTATCTCTCTCATTCATTTTCTGCCTACTTTGTGTTGTAAATAATAATAATTGTCAGTGTCGTGCAAATCTTCAGACTATTAAGTAAGTTTCGATTCGAGTGCATAAAGTACAATACTAAATTTATACACAGCTGAAAAGTAGGTACGTTGACATGATTTTCGCATAGGGGCTGCAAGAGGTCTTGAAGCAGAAGAAGAATATCGCAGTATGTTCACAAATCGTCAAAGATATCCAAACGCTTTATACATAAATTACAAAATACAAAATTTACATAAAATATAAATTAAACTTATTGGAGATAAGATCCTACTTAAGAGCGTTTTCGAATGATCACAAATGTGAAAAACATGAATTCACTACTTAATTATTTTGTCTACTGAACGTTTGAATTGATTGAGACAAAAGTTTTCATTTGTATTTGTATCATTCAAGGGCTTTTACTTGTTATTAGTACGATAAGTTAACAACGTGCTAATAAACAATGAAAAATCCTCAGAACAATTATGAAGGAAATACCTATTGAAATTACCACGAGCCCAAAAACGTTATTCGTTTTGATTCGATTAGGATTCCAGGACTGAATCGTTTGAATTGATTGAGACAAAAGTTTCTTTTCTATTAGTATGATCCAAGGGCTTTTACTTGTTCTTAGTACGAGTAGCTAACATCGTCCTAATAACCAATGAAAAATCCTCAGAAAAATTATGAAGCAAATATTGAAATGACTACGAGCCCAAAAACATTATTAGTTTTGATTCGATTAGGATTCCAGGTGCCATAAATTTGCAATATGGAAAATAAATCATAATATTGCTCTAAGCCAGAAGTGAACCAGTATTCCCTTCTTTGGGACATCTTTCTCAATATCTTCATGTTTTCTATGTATCACACGCCTGACATTATTCGGTCTCCCACATGATAACACACACTTGCGATTCTTTTCAAAGATTCAATCAAGAGCTCCACAGTTTCACGAGAGTGGACGCCGCCGTATTCATGCAAATTGAACCTCCATGAACTTCGACTAACGGGCAGTCAACCTGGTAATGAGTCAATCAAGACGAGGGACAGGCTCACTAACTGGATGATCTGCGGTTACGAGGAAAACAAACGTAAACAACGCAAAAAACCAAGTTAATCACAGGTTGAACGGAACCCTGTTGCGTAAAGGGGACCAGTGGACCGTGAGAAGAAGACCGTCTTATATGACTGCTCAATAACATCATTGACGCAAGAACAGTGTCAATGGGGGCGACGAATTCTAACTTGACAAAAAAAGTAAAGTTCCAGTCATGCAGCGTGAATTAATGAGAGAATTTTCGAAGTAACGTGTATTTTACATGCTCAATCCTGCAGGATTTCCGCCATTTTTTCATGGTGGAATTTTAGGAAAAGTACGAATTTTAGGAAAAACGTGCACAAGCAGCCGATGAAAGTGTCAAATTAGCCCAGACTCAGCCATCTGTCCTATGTCACCAACATCCAACAACTCAGTTAATTCTGGTTACAGAAGGCTCTGACGAGGGCTTTTAGCAAATTTTCGATGAAAAGGAAGCTATTTTTCTCGGTACCTACAACATTTGTAAACCTCGAATTACCGAAAACTTGTTATATTACCAAAATCCGTTTCAGACCATCCAGAATTGAGAGACACCAAAAATCATTTCAGACGTTCAAGACAAAAGTTCAAATTTGCATCAAAAATCTTTTTTTTTTTTTTTTTTAAATTTCAATAATGAAACAGTTTGACAAGTGACAAATCGTTTTTAAAGGTTGTTCAACACTGAACACGTTGGTGAATCCAGAATTGCGATATCTCATTCCGTTCTCTAACTAGAGCCCTTTGAAGATGAAGAAACGTGGTTGTTACTTGAGATGACCTGCACGGTTCATCTGCTCTAATCTAATAACGGAAGGAGATATTGCAATTCTGACTTCACCATCGTGTTCAGCGTTGAAAATTCTATAAACTGAGGTGTTACATGGCAAAAAATCGAGACAAAAGTTTTGTATAAAACCAGTAAAATGGAGACATTTGACATAAAACCAGTTATTTCTTCGAAAATTTGCTCTAATAGCCATGCTGGATGACTGTGGAATTGTTTTTCTAATACAGGATATATAGAGAATGTTCTGGGATAGTTTAGTTGTTGCTTCAAAAAAGAAGAGCGGAGATGCTGTGCTCGGAAGGACCTATTGAGCTTGGTGGAGCTCAAGAGTCCTTAAGGACCTTTTGGACCTTTTTGCAGTTAAGACTGACCATGCTTGTTAAGTCCTTAGTTACGTGAATGGAAGTTGATATTTCCACCATATTATGAAGGTACTCGTAGCTTCGTCCTCTCTTCCGCAGTCATCCGTATCGCACTCACCCTCCTTGAAGTGAACATAATTTTCTTTGCAAGCTGTAGACAACCTGTATGATATAACATCGTAGTATCGTTTCCAGCCTCATGATATTTACGGAGGAGTGTGGGGATGAACCGATCATTATCATGTACGTTGAGAAACTAAATATTAATATGATCCTATCCAAATTAGCTTGAAGGTATTATTCTTCTAAACCCGTTTCATTGCAATTTGAACCACCTACGAGTAAAACCTTGTATACCTTGCTTGAAATTAGAAGTTTATGTAGGTTCTGACGACCGAATTATTTACTATTTTTTCCGAAGGCCATCTGGTATCCTCAAGGTTTGAATTTAAGGCCTGTTAATCCGCAAGGCCTGTTAAGGTCTGAATTTCGTAACCCTCAATACAACGGTTCCTACTCAACAAAACCTCAACGATCCATTCGATTTTCACCGATTTTTCATAATTGCTTGATTTACTATAGACACGACGGCACATTTGTAATTGTTAACCCGAGGCCGTAAAAAAAAATGAAAAGAACAAATTTAAGAACAATTTTGCAGGGCTCCCATCAGTTTCACTGAGTAATTTCCGCTGTATCTCTCGGAAAAGTTTTTAACGACGGAGCTACACGGCAATATTAATTCTATTGCGCTTCCTCCGACTTTTGTGGGCCCTTGGTCATCACTGTAATAATAATAATAAAGAAAGTTTCAGACCCTTCAGTCTCTTCGGTTTTTTTTTAATTTTTTTTTGTATAAGGAAATCTCAGAAAACAATTTTCATAACGATCAGGAAAGGGGTCTAAATACTTAAGCCTTCAGAAGGGTTCGGAGTTTTGCTCGGATAATAAACTGGAGCCCATAATTCCTTGTAAGTGTATCATTTTCACAAGCAAAATTTGCTTGTCCAACGTGTGATCTAATCCATTATAATCCCCCAAACGTTCTTCACTATGTATGAAATTGAAGCTACTAGATGTTGAAACAATATAATTATTGTAACAATAATTGTAATTCTTATTTATGATTAATAAAATAATATTATTATAATATTAATAATTTATTGTTACAATCATTGTAATTGTTGATAAACTGTAAAAATTAATAATTATAAGCCCAAGATTTCGCCTCGTAGTAGGTTCTTACTAGATATTCCGAAAAACGGCTCAGGGATACACCAGAAACTATGATGATGGCCTGCTTCCATGATTTTTACAATGATTCATTCACCTGCCAAAGGATAATAGAACTTGAAACAGTCTCTTTCATCTTGAAATTTTGCAAAGCCCTTATTTATTAATCTAGTGAACATTTATAGTAATAAAACGTCGCTCACAAGCGAATGTATGCCCCAATTCTGTAATTGTTAGTCGAAATCGAATTGAAATTCGATCTCGTCGCCATGAAAACACGGAAAACAGCTTGGGGGATGGATGGTTATAACCTATAGGGATGAGGGATGGTTTTTTGTCTGAACGGACTTTCAATTTGTTCTCATCGCCCACAAACATCAGTCAATATCTAGTTTTATCGTATAAATGTTGGCGATTCGCGCTATTTTCCCAGATTTTTGAACCTTGATAGTTTTATTTTTTGATAAATACCTTATTCAACCAATCTTCGGTCCAAATCGACTTCAATATCGTTTATCGTCATGTGGGCGAATTTTTAGCAGAGCCAAAAAACCATCTGCCAATGACTTTGTTTACTGAGTAATTCAGTAAAATAAATCGTGATTTTTAGTGTTACCTAACTTATACTTAGTTAGATCGATCCGTTGGGGAAAGACGCTTCGAATGGTATGCATAACTCATATTGGCCAAAAGTGACAATGTGGGTTGTTGCCGTGAGACCCTCGATATAACACGGAAAAGGATACCTTCGAAAGCCTAGTATTCGAAAACCCTAAATACGTCTTAATTTCTAAATCTTAATTTCTTCTCTCTTTTGTATTTTGACATTCAATTTGTTCTCCTGACCCAAAAACCATGGAAACCCACTGGAAGCAATATTTAAAAAAAAAACCTCTGATTCCAAGTTAATTATCCATTTTTTAGGGATCTAAACTGTGTTAAATTCTTAATTATTCAATCCAAGATCGACGACTCCCACCACCCTATAGAACCACCCGAAAACCAAATTTTGCAAAAGTTACTAAGTAACAAATATTATGTTTCGTGTTTCCTATCCAAAATTGATAAATTGAGTGGAATTCCCACAGTTTACCATTCAATGCCTAGTGATGCCTTCAAATTTTGATCGAATCTGGAGACAAACGGACCTTGTCTCCTCCCTACCATTGAATTTGAATTGTTGTTTCAGGTTTTTATACATCTCGTGGACTAATCCCTGTCAAACAGGAGTTCTGGAACCGCCAGGTCGAACTGTCAGTTTGTTGTTCGGACATACGGTCTAGTGATTGTTGGCATAACTAGGCTGACCTTAGCACTAATTACCATATCATTCCAATCCCACAAGTGGAAGAAAAACCGAGTCACGGAGGACTCAAAACAATGAATGGGTGACCGGTGGAGCGTTTGCTATTGATTTTCACGCCAATAAAAACCCATGAGTCACTTCCTTTGAAAGCACAACGCCCTGATACATAAGGAGCTCGGGTTCCGAACTGCTGATTTAATCAAACAATCGGGATTAACTCCATGAAGGGGGATGAGGGACTGGGTTTGGTTTTTTTTCACTGAGTCAGGCTTAGCTCTGGGGGGAAAAACGTTCCGAAGTGTAATCGCCATGTTTACCAATCGAAACGGTCTCCCGAAAGGTATTTTTCGTTAATCATCGGCGAACCTCAAATAGGTCATCCACCGCCCTCAAAGCTCTTACATCAAGATCCTATAGCAACCGCCTGATTGCTGAAAGAGGAAACGAGACGTCTTCAACGAGGTATTTCGACAATTTATCCCGATCAACGGAGTACGATCCGTAGAATTCGACTCATTCGTTCCACGGTTTATGAGGGAAAAGTACCTTTCGAAGTTGATAGAAATATTCCAGTCAAATTAGAGCTCCAGGAGGGCCTTGTGTTGCCAAATGTTCTTGAACCACATAACATGTTATGTTGTGTTAATTACTATACCTACTTATTCTTGCAATTTTGCAAATTTCTTGCAAATATGTAGTATCACAATATTTTATACAGGGTGTCCCAGAAAGAATGGTCCAAACTTCAGGGATCGATTCTACAACTAATTTGCAACAACTTTTGTCCTTTAACTTTTTTTTTCAACTCCGCTAAAAATCCAACTTTTTTTAATGTTTTTATATTATGTTTTTTGTGTTTCCGATCGTAGCTCACTAAAATTACCATAACTGCCCTAATTTACTGTGTAAAATAAAACTTGAGGATACCGTTGGAAAGAACGTTAAATTTTCTTTCTTCTCAATACATAATAAAAATTTTATGAGCGAGCTTAGTGAGTGAAAAATCACGCCAAAGTGAAAATGTTGTCAGTTACAACTTTTTGGTTGAAAATGATGGCATTTTTAACAGCTATTTTTACCCACATCTGATCGTTCCTCTCTTCGGAAAAAACATCTGCAATTCAAGAGCTTTTGAACGGTGTGTTCAAATTTATTTGTACTTACGTAATGTTCGCGAAAACGGCGTTTGAATGCGGAAAAACGCGATGTTTTCTAGCAAAATCAAGGGTTTTGCACGAAAATTGATATAGTCAGGACTTGATCGGGAAAACTGTTTTAATTCAGACGGAGAGGCTCAGGTGTGTCACCATTCGATTCCGCGTAAAAAAAAATATTGGAATGCCGAGCAGATACACCCCCTACCTCCAAGTCCTGAGGATATCATTTTTCGTGCAAAACCCTCGATTTGCTAAAAAAGGAAAAAAAATATATATCGCGTTTTTCGGCATTTGAGCGCCGTTTTCTCAAAACATTACCTACGTAAGTACAAATAAATTTGAACACACCGTTGAAAAGCTCTTGAATTGCAGATGTTTTTTCCGAAGAGAGGAACGATCAGATAGCTTTTAAAAATACCATAATTTTCAACCAAAACTGACAACATTTTCACTTTGGCGTGATTTTTCACTCACTAAACTCGTTCATAAAATGTTTATTGTGTATTGAGGAGAAAGCAAATTTAACGTTCTTTCCAACGGTATCCTCAAGTTTTATTTTACACAGTAAATTAGGGCAGTTATGGTAATTTTAGTGAGCTACGATCGGAAACACAAAAAACATCTTAGAAGTAAAAAAAGTCGGATTTTCAGCGGAGTTAAAAAAGTTGTAAGACAAAAGTTGTTGCAAATTAGTTGTAGAATCGATGGCTGAAGTTTGGACCATTCATACTGGGACACCCTGTACAATACATAATATACATAATATAGTAAGTACATAATATATTATATTATGTATAATCATGTTGCATTGGTGAAATCAAGCAGTTCAGATCCTTCAAGTCATATAACTGTAGATTTTCAGATAACCGATTCGCATGACTCATACTTATAGCTACAATGAGCTAACAAATACTGAAGGTAGCACCTACCTACGGATACCAGTGGTAACCCGAAATGGAATATCGTGATTCTTATCGTTCTGCAAAGTTGATTCTCTGGAGCTGTATGAGAAGTCAAGTTCGAGTTGGGTTGAATGAACAAGTCGACATGATGGTTTCTCCTTCTCGAACGAACATTCCTTATGTGACAGAATCGGGTTCAACAATGTCCAACTACAAAATCGACGCCGTCCCTCGGACTGGAATCGATTAAATTGTTTTCCAAATGTCTCGAGTGGAAAGCGACCGAAATAACAACGAAACGATTGTTGTCTTCAATCCCTGAAAAGGTTTTGGGCCTCGAGTCTCCATTAGAACTAATAGGGAAGAAGACTCAAAGAGGCTGCCGATTTGAGACGTCGCCAAATAAGAAATGAGCTTCTTACGGATTACGAGGACCAACTGGAGGCGAAGGAAATGAAAGCGCCGATCGATGGACCGAAATCGTTACGAATAACGCTAAAGAATATTTTGAACAACTGGCCCAGATAAAATTAGACACATTTGTCAAAACATGCCTCGCTGTGAAGGAATATGTGTTCATATTCACTCAAAGATTACTACGAGTATTTTCAAGCTTTTATCAAGGACACGCTGTGGATGCATTACAAAACTCCTTCATAAAATTGGCCCCAATTCACCAGCAGTCTCTCGTTTTTTGCTTCCTAAAAGAAGAAATTCACCTGACACTGATGGTGAGGGCAGCCATTGTGTTAGAACGGAAACTCAACTACACGTTTTCATGCGTGACCTACCTCAAGCCTTTATCGATGACCACCATCGTGTCTTGTCAGAAAAACGCTGCACTTTTTCCTACAACAGTTTATTATCTTCGGTGCTGATCACCCTTCCATATAAATCACTGTCCTGCATACAATATCCTTTTGAGTCCCGTAACTATACGAAAAAATTGGAACAATGCGCTGAAATATTGTGGGTCATGGGAACCAGAAGGTCATCTCTGAGTGAAAGAGGCGTCGGTAACTTACTCAGTGATGAACTCAACAGTTATCCAAATGAATTCCGGGCTGACCTAATAATAATTAATTTAGGTATATCAATATTACCTATACTAAATATGAAAAAAATAATTAGTTCAATGATAAACTATTAATAATTCATCAATATTTATATACCGCAATTACGAGACAAATTGAACCATTTCCATTTCAAATTGAACCATTTCCAAGTCAAATTAACCTTTCCAAGTCAAGTCCAACCTTTTCCAAGTCAAATTTAACCTTATTGCCCATGCGAATTAACTCAGTTGGACGTGTTAGCCATTACACCACCGCGACTTGATTGATTGATAGATCGATAAGATTTTATTGGCATAAAGGTACATACATTGGTTTAGATTTAAGTGTCTTAAGGAACATATATGAACAATATCGGCCCTTGGTAGTGGAGCAGCGAGTTAGTCATGCGCCCTGAAACGTTCTGATTGGCCAATCTCACAGGGCGACCCATTCATAATTGGAAGGTTATCAATGGGAATTCATAAGGAATTTGCGACAAGGGAGGGGAGCTGGAGCACGGCCTTACTTTTGCTCCAAGGTGCTTGGAGATTGGACAGGTTTGGGCTTCCTACCAGGGCAGCTGTTTCGCGCGTCGATTCAAATAGTTAAATCCTTTTTTCTGTCAATATCCAACTTACTTTTCAAATGGGATGGGAGAATTTGGTTATTATTTTTGGTTTATTGGCTGGAATAATGATTTTTTCTAGGATGTTGGATAGGGAAGGGAGGAGACTAATGGGGCGGTAACTGGTGGGGTCAGAGGGTTTCTTGTTTGGTTTCAGGATTGGGATGACAGGATTGATTGATTGATTGATAATATTTTATGCATACATCAGTTGAAATATAATTGTCTTATATTAAGATACATAATATGAACAATATCGCCGTTGTGACGATATATCCCGAACTTGAATCGTGCAGGTACCTACAGTTTGGTCTACTCGACGTGTTATATCCCTCCCACGCCGATATCCAACGCTTTTCCGAGCTACGGGATACGGTATCCATTCTGACGTCAAACGCAATTCAAGAACTTTCTCCGTATCAACAAAAGTTTCATCCAACTTTGTTCCCAGTGTAAACAACCGATTGGGACCGGAGCAGTGCGGGCGGTTCAAAACGTGAACTTGAGCCTGAAACTAAACTTTGAGGTCGCGGCTTACAAGTGATTTTCATCGATCGCCGATCAACAGTCTCAGGAATCGAGTACTTGGTGGGTTGATAATGAAAATGGGTAGAGCATCAGTATCAGTAAACCCCTTTCCCAAAGTCTTCCTACATCTAAACACACAGGGCAAACGAACATTGCCCAGTTCGAGATGGTAGAAATTCTTCTACAGAAATTGACGCTTTTCTAAAACTTTCCTCCCTCAACATAATTGAGTCAATTGTCACAAATACAACAAACATAATATATTTGTTAGTAACTTTTGCAAAATTTGCTCAAATAAACACGTCGAGTCGATATGAAGTCAACTTTTTTTCGTTTTCACGAAGTATTTGTGTCGACAATTGCTCTTCTTGAAGGTCTATTCGAACTCAAATAAACACGTCGAGTCGATATGAAGTCAACTTTTTTTCGTTTTCACGAAGTATTTGAGTCGACAATTGCTCTTCTTGAAGGCCCATTCGAACTCAAATAAACACGTCGAGTCGATATGAAGTCAACTTTTTTTCGTTTTCACGAAGTATTTGAGTCGATAATTGCTCTTCTTGAAGGTCATTTCGAACTCAAATAAACACATCGAGTCGATATGAAGTCAACTTTTTTTCGTTTTCACGAAGTATTTGAGTCGACAATTGCTCTTCTTGAAGGTCTATTCGAACTCAAATAAACACGTCGAGTCGATATGAAGTCAACTTTTTTTCGTTTTCACGAAGTATTTGAGTCGATAATTGCTCTTCTTGAAGGTCTATTCGAACTCAAATAAACACGTCGAGTCGATATGAAGTCAACTTTTTTTCGTTTTCACGAAGTATTTGAGTCGACAATTGCTCTTCTTGAAGGTCTATTCGAACTCAAATAAACACGTCGAGTCGATATGAAGTCAACTTTTTTTCGTTTTCACGAAGTATTTGAGTCGACATTTGCTCTTCTTGAAGGTCCATTCGAACTCAAATAAACACGTCTAGTCGATATGAAGTCAACTTTTTTTCGTTTTCACGAAGTATTTGAGTCGACAATTGCTCTTCTTGAAGGTCCATTCGAACTCAAATAAACACGTCGAGTCGATATGAAGTCAACTTTGTTTCGTTTTCACGAAGTATTTGAGTCGACAATTGCTCTTCTTGAAGGTCCATTCGAACTCAAATAAACACGTCGAGTTGATATGAAGTCAACTTTTTTTCGTTTTCACGAAGTATTTGAGTCGACAATTGCTCTTCTTGAAGGTTCCATTCGAACTCAAATAAACACGTCGAGTCGATATGAAGTCAACTTTTTTTCGTTTTCACGAAGTATTTGAGTCGATAATTGCTCTTCTTGAAGGTCTATTCGAACTCAAATAAACACGTCGAGTCGATATGAAGTCAACTTTTTTTCGTTTTCACGAAGTATTTGAGTCGACAATTGCTCTTCTTGAAGGTCTATTCGAACTCAAATAAACACGTCGAGTCGATATGAAGTCAACTTTTTTTCGTTTTCACGAAGTATTTGAGTCGATAATTGCTCTTCTTGAAGGTCCATTCGAACTCAAATAAACACGTCGAGTCGATATAAAGTCAACTTTTTTTCGTTTTCACGAAGTATTTGAGTCGATAATTGCTCTTCTTGAAGGTCTATTCGAACTCAAATAAACACGTCGAGTCGATATGAAGTCAACTTTTTTTCGTTTTCACGAAGTATTTGAGTCGACAATTGCTCTTCTTGAAGGTCTATTCGAACTCAAATAAACACGTCGAGTTGATATGAAGTCAACTTTTTTTCGTTTTCACGAAGTATTTGAGTCGACAATTGCTCTTCTTGAAGGTCTATTCGAACTCAAATAAACACGTCGAGTCGATATGAAGTCAACTTTTTTTCGTTTTCACGAAGTATTTGAGTCGACAATTGCTCTTCTTGAAGGTCTATTCGAACTCAAATAAACACGTCGAGTTGACATGAAGTCAACTTTTTTTCGTTTTCACGAAGTATTTGAGTCGACAATTGCTCTTCTTGAAGGTCTATTCGAACTCAAATAAACACGTCGAGTCGATATGAAGTCAACTTTTTTTCGTTTTCACGAAGTATTTGAGTCGACAATTGCTCTTCTTGAAGGTCTATTCGAACTCAAATAAACACGTCGAGTTGATATGAAGTCAACTTTTTTTCGTTTTCACGAAGTATTTGAGTCGACAATTGCTCTTCTTGAAGGTCTATTCGAACTCAAATAAACACGTCGAGTCGATATGAAGTCAACTTTTTTTCGTTTTCACGAAGTATTTGAGTCGATAATTGCTCTTCTTGAAGGTCTATTCGAACTCAAATAAACACGTCGAGTCGATATGAAGTCAACTTTTTTTCGTTTTCACGAAGTATTTGAGTCGACAATTGCTCTTCTTGAAGGTCTATTCGAACTCAAATAAACACGTCGAGTCGATATGAAGTCAACTTTTTTTCGTTTTCACGAAGTATTTGAGTCGATAATTGCTCTTCTTGAAGGTCTATTCGAACTCAAATAAACACGTCGAGTCGATATGAAGTCAACTTTTTTTCGTTTTCACGAAGTATTTGAGTCGACAATTGCTCTTCTTGAAGGTCTATTCGAACTCAAATAAACACGTCGAGTCGATATGAAGTCAACTTTTTTTCGTTTTCACGAAGTATTTGAGTCGACATTTGCTCTTCTTGAAGGTCCATTCGAACTCAAATAAACACGTCTAGTCGATATGAAGTCAACTTTTTTTCGTTTTCACGAAGTATTTGAGTCGACAATTGCTCTTCTTGAAGGTCCATTCGAACTCAAATAAACACGTCGAGTCGATATGAAGTCAACTTTGTTTCGTTTTCACGAAGTATTTGAGTCGACAATTGCTCTTCTTGAAGGTCCATTCGAACTCAAATAAACACGTCGAGTTGATATGAAGTCAACTTTTTTTCGTTTTCACGAAGTATTTGAGTCGACAATTGCTCTTCTTGAAGGTTCCATTCGAACTCAAATAAACACGTCGAGTCGATATGAAGTCAACTTTTTTTCGTTTTCACGAAGTATTTGAGTCGATAATTGCTCTTCTTGAAGGTCTATTTGAACTCAAATAAACACGTCGAGTCGATATGAAGTCAACTTTTTTTCGTTTTCACGAAGTATTTGAGTCGACAATTGCTCTTCTTGAAGGTCTATTCGAACTCAAATAAACACGTCGAGTCGATATGAAGTCAACTTTTTTTCGTTTTCACGAAGTATTTGAGTCGATAATTGCTCTTCTTGAAGGTCCATTCGAACTCAAATAAACACGTCGAGTCGATATAAAGTCAACTTTTTTTCGTTTTCACGAAGTATTTGAGTCGATAATTGCTCTTCTTGAAGGTCTATTCGAACTCAAATAAACACGTCGAGTCGATATGAAGTCAACTTTTTTTCGTTTTCACGAAGTATTTGAGTCGACAATTGCTCTTCTTGAAGGTCTATTCGAACTCAAATAAACACGTCGAGTTGATATGAAGTCAACTTTTTTTCGTTTTCACGAAGTATTTGAGTCGACAATTGCTCTTCTTGAAGGTCTATTCGAACTCAAATAAACACGTCGAGTCGATATGAAGTCAACTTTTTTTCGTTTTCACGAAGTATTTGAGTCGACAATTGCTCTTCTTGAAGGTCTATTCGAACTCAAATAAACACGTCGAGTTGACATGAAGTCAACTTTTTTTCGTTTTCACGAAGTATTTGAGTCGACAATTGCTCTTCTTGAAGGTCTATTCGAACTCAAATAAACACGTCGAGTCGATATGAAGTCAACTTTTTTTCGTTTTCACGAAGTATTTGAGTCGACAATTGCTCTTCTTGAAGGTCTATTCGAACTCAAATAAACACGTCGAGTTGATATGAAGTCAACTTTTTTTCGTTTTCACGAAGTATTTGAGTCGACAATTGCTCTTCTTGAAGGTCTATTCGAACTCAAATAAACACGTCGAGTTGATATGAAGTCAACTTTTTTTCGTTTTCACGAAGTATTTGAGTCGACAATTGCTCTTCTTGAAGGTCTATTCGAACTCAAATAAACACGTCGAGTCGATATGAAGTCAACTTTTTTTCGTTTTCACGAAGTATTTGAGTCGACAATTGCTCTTCTTGAAGGTCTATTCGAACTCAAATAAACACGTCGAGTTGATATGAAGTCAACTTTTTTTCGTTTTCACGAAGTATTTGAGTCGACAATTGCTCTTCTTGAAGGTCTATTCGAACTCAAATAAACACGTCGAGTCGATATGAAGTCAACTTTTTTTCGTTTTCACGAAGTATTTGAGTCGACAATTGCTCTTCTTGAAGGTCTATTCGAACTCAAATAAACACGTCGAGTTGATATGAAGTCAACTTTTTTTCGTTTTCACGAAGTATTTGAGTCGACAATTGCTCTTCTTGAAGGTCTATTCGAACTCAAATAAACACGTCGAGTCGATATGAAGTCAACTTTTTTTCGTTTTCACGAAGTATTTGAGTCGACAATTGCTCTTCTTGAAGGTCTATTCGAACTCAAATAAACACGTCGAGTTGACATGAAGTCAACTTTTTTTCGTTTTCACGAAGTATTTGAGTCGACAATTGCTCTTCTTGAAGGTCTATTCGAACTCAAATAAACACGTCGAGTCGATATGAAGTCAACTTTTTTTCGTTTTCACGAAGTATTTGAGTCGACAATTGCTCTTCTTGAAGGTCTATTCGAACTCAAATAAACACGTCGAGTTGATATGAAGTCAACTTTTTTTCGTTTTCACGAAGTATTTGAGTCGACAATTGCTCTTCTTGAAGGTCTATTCGAACTCAAATAAACACGTCGAGTTGATATGAAGTCAACTTTTTTTCGTTTTCACGAAGTATTTGAGTCGACAATTGCTCTTCTTGAAGGTCTATTCGAACTCAAATAAACACGTCGAGTCGATATGAAGTCAACTTTTTTTCGTTTTCACGAAGTATTTGAGTCGACAATTGCTCTTCTTGAAGGTCTATTCGAACTCAAATAAACACGTCGAGTTGATATGAAGTCAACTTTTTTTCGTTTTCACGAAGTATTTGAGTCGACAATTGCTCTTCTTGAAGGTCTATTCGAACTCAAATAAACACGTCGAGTCGATATGAAGTCAACTTTTTTTCGTTTTCACGAAGTATTTGAGTCGACAATTGCTCTTCTTGAAGGTCTATTCGAACTCAAATAAACACGTCGAGTTGATATGAAGTCAACTTTTTTTCGTTTTCACGAAGTATTTGAGTCGACAATTGCTCTTCTTGAAGGTCTATTCGAACTCAAATAAACACGTCGAGTCGATATGAAGTCAACTTTTTTTCGTTTTCACGAAGTATTTGAGTCGACAATTGCTCTTCTTGAAGGTCAATTCGAACTCAAATAAACACGTCGAGTTGATATGAAGTCAACTTTTTTTCGTTTTCACGAAGTATTTGAGTCGACAATTGCTCTTCTTGAAGGTCAATTCGAACTCAAATAAACACGTCGAGTTGATATGAAGTCAACTTTTTTTCGTTTTCACGAAGTATTTGAGTCGACAATTGCTCTTCTTGAAGGTCTATTCGAACTCAAATAAACACGTCGAGTCGATATGAAGTCAACTTTTTTTCGTTTTCACGAAGTATTTGAGTCGACAATTGCTCTTCTTGAAGGTCTATTCGAACTCAAATAAACACGTCGAGTCGATATGAAGTCAACTTTTTTTCGTTTTCACGAAGTATTTGAGTCGACAATTGCTCTTCTTGAAGGTCTATTCGAACTCAAACACGTCGAGTCGATATGAAGTCAACTTTTTTTCGTTTTCACGAAGTATTTGAGTCGACAATTGCTCTTCTTGAAGGTCAATTCGAACTCAAATAAACACGTCGAGTTGATATGAAGTCAACTTTTTTTCGTTTTCACGAAGTATTTGAGTCGACAATTGCTCTTCTTGAAGGTCTATTCGAACTCAAATAAACACGTCGAGTTGATATGAAGTCAACTTTTTTTCGTTTTCACGAAGTATTTGAGTCGACAATTGCTCTTCTTGAAGGTCTATTCGAACTCAAATAAACACGTCGAGTCGATATGAAGTCAACTTTTTTTTCGTTTTCACGAAGTATTTGAGTCGACAATTGCTCTTCTTGAAGGTCTATTCGAACTCAAATAAACACGTCGAGTTGATATGAAGTCAACTTTTTTTCGTTTTCACGAAGTATTTGAGTCGACAATTGCTCTTCTTGAAGGTCTATTCGAACTCAAATAAACACGTCGAGTCGATATGAAGTCAACTTTTTTTCGTTTTCACGAAGTATTTGAGTCGACAATTGCTCTTCTTGAAGGTCAATTCGAACTCAAATAAACACGTCGAGTTGATATGAAGTCAACTTTTTTTCGTTTTCACGAAGTATTTGAGTCGACAATTGCTCTTCTTGAAGGTCAATTCGAACTCAAATAAACACGTCGAGTTGATATGAAGTCAACTTTTTTTCGTTTTCACGAAGTATTTGAGTCGACAATTGCTCTTCTTGAAGGTCTATTCGAACTCAAATAAACACGTCGAGTCGATATGAAGTCAACTTTTTTTCGTTTTCACGAAGTATTTGAGTCGACAATTGCTCTTCTTGAAGGTCTATTCGAACTCAAATAAACACGTCGAGTCGATATGAAGTCAACTTTTTTTCGTTTTCACGAAGTATTTGAGTCGACAATTGCTCTTCTTGAAGGTCTATTCGAACTCAAACACGTCGAGTCGATATGAAGTCAACTTTTTTTCGTTTTCACGAAGTATTTGAGTCGACAATTGCTCTTCTTGAAGGTCAATTCGAACTCAAATAAACACGTCGAGTTGATATGAAGTCAACTTTTTTTCGTTTTCACGAAGTATTTGAGTCGACAATTGCTCTTCTTGAAGGTCTATTCGAACTCAAATAAACACGTCGAGTTGATATGAAGTCAACTTTTTTTCGTTTTCACGAAGTATTTGAGTCGACAATTGCTCTTCTTGAAGGTCTATTCGAACTCAAATAAACACGTCGAGTCGATATGAAGTCAACTTTTTTTTCGTTTTCACGAAGTATTTGAGTCGACAATTGCTCTTCTTGAAGGTCTATTCGAACTCAAATAAACACGTCGAGTTGATATGAAGTCAACTTTTTTTCGTTTTCACGAAGTATTTGAGTCGACAATTGCTCTTCTTGAAGGTCTATTCGAACTCAAATAAACACGTCGAGTCGATATGAAGTCAACTTTTTTTCGTTTTCACGAAGTATTTGAGTCGACAATTGCTCTTCTTGAAGGTCAATTCGAACTCAAATAAACACGTCGAGTTGATATGAAGTCAACTTTTTTTCGTTTTCACGAAGTATTTGAGTCGACAATTGCTCTTCTTGAAGGTCAATTCGAACTCAAATAAACACGTCGAGTTGATATGAAGTCAACTTTTTTTCGTTTTCACGAAGTATTTGAGTCGACAATTGCTCTTCTTGAAGGTCTATTCGAACTCAAATAAACACGTCGAGTCGATATGAAGTCAACTTTTTTTCGTTTTCACGAAGTATTTGAGTCGACAATTGCTCTTCTTGAAGGTCTATTCGAACTCAAATAAACACGTCGAGTCGATATGAAGTCAACTTTTTTTCGTTTTCACGAAGTATTTGAGTCGACAATTGCTCTTCTTGAAGGTCTATTCGAACTCAAACACGTCGAGTCGATATGAAGTCAACTTTTTTTCGTTTTCACGAAGTATTTGAGTCGACAATTGCTCTTCTTGAAGGTCAATTCGAACTCAAATAAACACGTCGAGTTGACATGAAGTCAACTTTTTGGTCTAATATCTTCGATAATGAACCATTGGAATCGCCCAAAGAAAAAATAATTTTAACCCCCCCTCAAAATTTGTTGGTTTACGTTTCAAGATACGTAGATTCAGAAAATCGAATAAAAAAAAATCCGTCCGTCCGCCGTACGCCGTACGCCGTACGCCGTACGCCGTACGCCGTCCGCGCCACTTTGCCCAGTTAGCGTTGAGTTAAAATTACGAAATTTTTTTTTATGGGTTTCGACCAACCCCACAATGGTCCTCGAAACTTTTCATAACCCTAGGTCAAGGGGAAGGGGTTCAAAACGAATTTTGAAAATTTGAAAATCTCATATCTCGAAAAATCCATATAGAACGGTATGTTTTTTATTTCATATTTAGATAGAGTTTGTTCCGTAGAATTTTTTAAGACCATCCGCAGCTTTGTACGACCAGCCGTTCGTTCACAATGAGGGCTCAAAGATTGTGCCTCACAACACGATCGTGTATCAAACTGTTGAAATACAGGTCCATTTTCATACTAACAAGCTCTTTGGAACATCATATGGCTTAAGTGATGTCGAGTTTGTTGTTCTGAGGTGCGTTTCGTGCTACGGAAATGAAGGTAATTTCGAATGTTTGTTGGTAGGTACTTCTTTTATAGAAAAATTATTACCGACGTAGTATTAAAAACCCCAGAATTATATCGAATTAATTAATCATAATTAATAACAATTATTATTAATAATAAATACGAATTATTAATACCTAACAATAAATTATAATCATTTTCACTAGGTACTTGATAAAATTGTTAATAATTAGTGATAATTGATAATAATAATTAATCTAACATTTAGGATCTAGACATTTAGACCTAGTGATCTAGACAGAAGGGTGATCTGTACAAAGAAGATAATGAACCGTTGTGTCAAGAATTTGCAGAGTTTTTTTTTATTCGATTTTCTGAATCTACGTATCTTGAAACGTAAACCAACAAATTTTGAGGGGGGGTTAAAAAAATTTTTTCTTTGGGCGATTCCAATGGTTCATTATCGAAGATAATAAACCAAAATGAAGTACGAGGTACTCCTATTTTTAAAATTTCAAGTCAATAGCTCATCATCAAAATTTAATTTGTATTATTACAAAAAGGTATTATTTAAACAATTTTACAGATGAGAAACCGAGTAAATATTGCAATGTGGTCTATCCCCGACTCACGGTTAAAATTTCTAGACTGTAGTTTACCGGGAAGATGACAAAAGGTAGTTTTATTCTGGGGGTCTGAGGGTTGGGTCACATAACGGCCGTTTTCGACGCGAAAGATTAGTGTTTTTCCTAAACCTTTGCGCGCTCACTGTGAACGAACGGCTGGTCGCACAAAAATCCAATTGGTCTTAAAAGATTCGTAAGTTTTCAGGTCATTCAAAAGTGAACTGAAAATCAAACGTTTCAGTTAGATATTTTGAGATATGACATTGTCGAAATTTTAAATTTCGTTTTGAACCCCTTCCCCTTGACCTAGGGTTATGAAAAGTTTC